>JAVTVJ010000559.1:0-231074 GCA_034509425.1 Eopsaltria australis
GTGAGTGAGTCTTGTTTGACCACTCCCTGGCTCTCCGGTTCATGAATCATCTCATGGATAGGGGTCATGGAGTCCAAGTTGTTGCGGTATTGTTGACGGTGCACTGTCGTTTTAGTAATCAGTACCAGCTGTTATTCAACCCTCAGCAGTCCCACAGCAGAAGGGTCCCCTGAGAGACCAGGCAATGTATTCAGCTGTCTAATTTCCTCTGTCTCCAGGGCAGCTATCCCAAAAGCCCAACAATGCCCTTTTGGATCCTTTAAATACCCTCTCTTGAGGCAATCTATGCCAAGGCTGCATGGGGCCTCTGGGCCAGTCACAATGGGGTGTTTTTGCTATTTTTCCCCAGTCAGGCTCACTTTGGCTTCCAGTACAGTCAGCTGTTGGGATCCCTCTCTCACCCCAGAAAGAGAGATGGATGCTGTCCCTACATATCTTGATGGCATCAGGATACATTGGCCACCGGATGCACCAGGCCATCAGATCCACACAGTCCAATAGATCCAATCGACCCTTTCTTCCACCCAGCTGTAGGCAGGACCACTCTAGTTCTGGTCATGGTACTCTTGCTCACTTCTTGTAAATATGATGAACTGGATGTCTTTTCAAGGGGATCAGAAGTTGTTGGAGGTTAGGTTTTTTCCTTTTTATTTTCTTTGTTCTCTTACAGAATTTTTCTCCCATTTGTTTCCTAAGAGACCAAAACGATGGATACTTAAGAGAGACAAAAGATGTGGCCAGGACAGGGGAGGGGGTGCAGTTTGCTACTGTCTCTTACATGGGGAGTTTTCTCTTGGGAAATGCAGAGATACCGTGAGGTTTTGGTTGGGGGATGAGGGGCTGGGCTCAGCCCTTGCTTGCTTTCTCGCTCTCAGGATTGGAGGGGAGACAGCTGTGCTCTTTGTGACAGGCTTCTGCTGCGGAGTTCTGTCCTGCACTGCTTCTTGATGCCTTTTTCTGGTCTTAGGAAATAAAGGCTCAGACACAGTTAGAGGGTTGGGGGTTGTTTACCTCGGTATTTTAATAGGATCCCATTCGATGGCTTCTGCCGTCCAGGTAGAACACGTCGCAAAAAGCCCCGTCCCCCCAATCGAGTATACAATTAAAGAGTCTACACATTAGCATATCTACCAGGAGGGCCCAATAAGGGGCCTGGGTGGGCTAACTTCTAGTTTACAAAATCTGTCCTACTAGGAGACCTTGAGGGCTCACGAAAACAGGGTGTTTGGTCTTCTAACTCTACGTGGTTTCAGGGGTGTTTAGTCTACTGGCCTCTTAAACACCATGAAACCAGGCTAAACTATCACCTAAAGCATCACAAGTATGCATGCTAATACTTGTGAATATAGGGAACAGTGTAAGAAATATTCAGAAGAAAAGCAGAAAAATCCTTCAGGCATCATTCTCCTACCTTGGGTGAGCCTCTGCTCGTAAGAGGGGCTTTTGAATTGGGACTTTTTCAACACCCAATCTCACTGGAAAGGACCCTCACCATCTGCTCGGGTGCCTCAGCAGAAAATATGGGGCCCCGATCCCCAACTCCCTCTGGAGGGAGCCTCTGCTGGCTGCTTGTGGGAGCCCAGCTGCTGCTGCACAGCCTTACTGTTTTCTGCTGCTGCTTGTGGCTTCTTGCTAAACTTTAACCTGACACCGCGTGTCAGGCCGGATGTCCCACAGCTCCTGGCACAGCTTTGCAGTTTTTGCTACACTTTGTTTGCCACCTCGGGTGTGCTTCCATCTGCTGTTCCAGCCTGCTGCTCCGAGCTTCCTGTAACAGTCCATTTCATGACCCAGAGGGGCACTGAGACTGGCTACTTCCCATGACTTTGCAAAGGTAGTCCCTTTTCTATCTCTTCTGCTGGCTGAGCTGCCATTACCACACGGCGAGGTGGCTGAACTTCTGCCACAGTGCCCCCTGCAGCCCTGGGGGAATCATCGCACCTGCCCTGCCTGGCTGGGAGCCAACAGCACCCCTGCCAGCTGTGGCCATAACTACACCAAAAGGGGAACGGCTTGACGATTGAGAGAAGTCTATTATTTGGTTTCTGGTTTTTTTGTTTGTTGCTGCTGTTGTTGTTGCTTGTTTGCCTTGTTTTTATATATATATATATATATATATATATATATATATTCTAGTAAAGAACTGTTAGTCCTTTTCCCATATCTTTGCCTGAAAGCCCCATTATTTAAAAGTTATAATAATTTGGAGGGAAGAGGGATCATATTTTCCATTCCAAGGGAGGTTCCCACCTTCCTTGGCAGGCACCTGTCTTTCAAACCAAGACAGAAGTAATATCAGCCCTTCTATTCTTTGAGGACTTGTCCACTGGAAACTGGAGTGGCATTTATCCCTGAAGTATTTCTTGTTGTGGTTGTTCTTCCTCTCAGCTCATGTACCTGTGCTGCTAGGGCACAAGTGGCTTTTCCATCCCACTTCCTCATGTCTTCTTCATGGTCATGCAGGTAAAACCACAGGTCACCTTATGGTGTGTACCCTCTCACTAGAACAGGGGGGGAGCTTGCTCTCAATAGCAGAGACTCTAGTCTGTACTAGTGGGGCATGGGGCACTTTAAATGTCTGGTAGTCCTCTTTAAATTGCTGAAGGTCCTTGGACAATCTTTCCACAGATAAGACACATATCTCTCATCTCACCCGGGAATAGGGATAGAGAGATTATCTTTGGCCCTGCCTCTTCCTCCTGTTCTGAGGGCCCTACTACTTCTTCATCCATCACTAAGTGAACTGATTTTTTCTTGTATCTCTTCTTCTGTATAGGGGTGACTGCTACTAGCACAGGTTGTTCTTCTGGTTCAGCTGCAGTTTGCATGGCCACAGTTCCGGTTTGCTCTGCTCTCCTACTTCTCTCCGTGAAGGTGCTGTACCATAATGAGCAGTGTCCGCTAAGCAGAAGTCAGAGCCCAGCAAGATGCAGAACTTTGCGCCTCTCTGGAACTGCCACAGCATTTTTTTCCAAATATTTTCCCACTTTATCAGGGTTCTGTAGTTGTTCAGTGAAGAACTTCCAAACTACTGAAGCAGAATAATCCTTCAAAAACTGGCCCATTTTCTCCCACATTCCATGTCACTCATGACTATCCACCCTTGGGGCAGACCTCTGAATGACCTTCCTAGAAATCTCTTTCTTATTTCTGAGCAGGGTTTAGACCACACTGAGGAGACCTGGCAGACTTAGCAACAAAAACATGCTCTCCTTAATATCCAAAGGGAATTCAAATTTCTCAAAAGCTGTTGTAACAGGCCTGAAGGAGGAAAAGAGGGTGAAATACTGGGGAAAATCATTCTCCCCTGTTCCCTCCACAGACTGGGTATGATTAATAATGGACTCAGAAGGTAGTACTTGAGGTAAGGGTAGGACATACAAACTGAATACACATCCCAAATGACCCTCATTGCCCTTGATGTTATCATGTCATGAACTGGTACCACACAGTACAGCAACAAAGCAATCCTGATACCTCTCCCTGCTCTGAAAAAGAGCACTGTGATGGGCACATAGTGCGTATAGAGAAACATATACAGGGTTAGGTACCACAACCATGTGGACAGACCAAGCAACATTGTGACCATTGGCTCTGTACCTAATACAGCAAATGCTTAAAACAAATTTGTTTCCAACTCGCTCTGGGCAGATCTGTTGTTATCTCAACCCTTCATGCCTCATTTTGGGCACAAAATAAGGCTGTCAAGGTTTGGCAATGGTACTCCCCAATTCAGTGCCCCCACAGAGACTCTCTGAAACCACACACTGCTCCCTCACTTGCTCCCCAGGGGTTTTTTTGCACAAAAGACAAAGATCATGGGTTGAGATAAGAACAATTTACTGGAAACAGCCATTAGAAAGAAAACAAACAGTAACAACAACAATATTGATAACAAAAGGTATAAGAAAAGAAACAATTTACATGGAAAGCCTCCAACAAAAGACAAATACTAGACCTTCCCTTTTCTCAACTGGAAGGAACACCTCTTCAAAGAGAGAGGTTGTATAAAATAAACTCAGCATCCTGGCCATGCCCCCTCCTGACTACTGCAAAAAATTAACTCTGTTATGGCCAGAACCAGGACAACATATCACAGAATGCATAAGATGTTCTACAGCATATATAGCTGACTTGATAATCTTAAAATATATTTATCTGCAGAATGACTTTAATACTGCTTTGAAAAAGCAACTGTATGGCTTCACATTTTGTTCTCAAAATGGAAACATTCTTAAAGCATTGAAATTGTTCTCAAGATGGTCATTCTTATATTTTGTTAGAGCAAATGCCATAAGCTGACATTTTTGAAAATTTTATCTCTAGAGCTTGTGAATCTCCTACTTTTGGCAAGTAATTTAATGATTCTTTTTGCATACTGTTGCCATTAGGTCATGACTTTGAAAAGAAAGCAGCCAAATAACAAAGACAAATTCCATGAAGAACTGAGGCAATAACACTTGAAATCTATTCATTGGAAAATAGCAGGAATTAAGCACTGAGGAAATTACCCGAGAACAATGACTCCCCACTCTCCTTGCTATGATGTGTATGTCAAGAAGCAAAGTTAATAATTATATTAAGCTAATCATAGAAAGAAATGCCATTTCTGTTGCTTTCAAAGGTCTTTGAAGTTCTTGTACCCCACTCTTTTATTTTACAAGAAGAGGCAAATTTTCATCTATACATTATAGAATATGTGAGAGCTGTTTGCTTCCATTGTCATAAAATGGCCATTTGTCTGCTCCATTCTATTCTGAGCATCCTGAAAGGCCATATAAAAAAATATTAGGAACATGGAGTTTTAGCACTTTTCCATTATGAGTGATTCTTTTAAAGAACTGTTGATATCGCATGGAAAATCTTAAATTTGAACTACCAGCTGTGATCCACATGGATAGCAAAACTAACTAGACCTCTACAGAAGCTTTTCCTGATGAATGCCCTTGTACCACACCCAGGACCGAAAAAAGATAAGCATTCTTACAATACAGTAAAGATTAAAACCCTTCCCTAACGTTAGGCAGCCACAAACCCAGAAGAACAGGTGAAAAAAGGAGGGGGGGGCAGAATAAATGGATCTGCAGCAGGAGAGATCAGAGGGTAGAAGTGTAATCAATGAAGTATTTGTTCATTAAACAGGACAAAATCCCTAAGTATAAATAAACCTTTGCTGGTGCCAGCACTATCTTACAGGAGATAAGCTGGAACTTGTCCTGCAGGAAACAAGCTGATAAGCTCCCTAAGTGTAAATAACTTTATCGTATGATTAATGTTGCCTAATCTTTGCTGGCGCCAACACCATCTTGCAGGAACCCAGCTGGAAATTGACCTATATAATCCTTGTTTATATTAGCAGTATTTTACAGGAATAGAAACTTGTAACGAATTTGCTGAGTAATAAAACAACAAGAAGCCGAGCATGCGCAGAGTACCTCGATCACGGAAGCCAACAAGCCGAGCATGCGCAGAGTACCTCGATCACGGAAGCCAACCAGCATAAAAGAACTCCGAAAAGCTCAGATGGCGCGGCAGCCGGCGGGACGGAGATCCCCTGTCGCCCAGCGCTGAATTGCCCTTTTTGCTTTGCTTGCTTGTAATCAATAAATTATATAATTGAACTTATAGACCTATTGGCTCAGTCTTTTCACCTATAACAATTTGGTGCCGTGACTCGGATGGGAAATTGGTGGGGTTTGAAGTTTCGGGGAGGCGCGCCCCACCGTAAGGTGGCCCTGACTCTCTCTGACTCCTACCCTCTCCTACCTGACGATCCGAAATTCGGAGCATAAGGGCAGGAAGAACCGGTTCAACTCCATAAAAATTTTGTGCACAAAAGTCCGGACGAAGACGCAGGACGCAGGACGCGTGAGTATTTGCCTATTGCGCAAAGGGTCCCGTTCGGGTGGGGTTGGGATACCCGGAGTGTAACGCGTGGGGACTGTGTGTGAGTGAGAGGGGAACCAGCAGCCGGATTTCCCAAGCGAGTGCAGACTCTATAGTAGTGCGGTTCCTATAGTCCGCGAGGACGTGGGCCACGAACCAGAGGAAGCGAGTGAATCCCCGTGTGTTTGAAGGCACCCCGGAAGATGGGACAGGGGAAGAGCAAGCCCCCTTCACCCATGAAACGCCCCACGGTATCTAGGGACTCTCCACTAGGATACATGCTAGAAATGTGGGACTATTATCCCAATACGAGGGATAAAGATAAAGCCAAAATGATACATTATTGTGTAAAAGTTTGGGGAGGGCAGAGAATAGGCCCCGCAATCTGGTGGCCTAAACTCGGTTCAAATGAAGATTAGTTACAGCAAAAATTGAATATTTGGGTTAATTCCAAAACACCCCACAACCAAGAAGAAAGCGACTATGCAGCTGTCTGGGTAACTCGCCCAGGACAAACTGAGGCTCGTATATTTAAACTCACCGAAGCGAGCTCAGAGAAACTAACACAAAAGCACAAGCGGGAGGAAGATCTCCTCACGGGACCCCCACCATATGTACCACCACCACCAGCAGCACCACCCCTGCCTGGACATGAAGTAGATCAGGTAGATCAGGACCAAGGAGATCAAGTCCAGGGACCTGTGACAAGGGGGAGGGCGAGGCAGCAACAGCAGCATAGTTTGTTTCCCTTGCGGGAAATGCCCATGGGGGGACCTAATCCCCAAATGGGGTTTGTCTCCGTTCCTCTTAACTCCGGGGACGTCAGAGACTTCAAAAAGGAAATGGGGAGCATACTGGAGGACCCCCTGGGGGTTGCCGAAAAAGTAGACCAATTCTTGGGACCCAATATATACACCTGGGATGAACTACAATCCATACTAAACATACTCTTCACTGCAGAAGAGAAAAATATGATCAGACGCGCAGGAATGCGCATTTGGGATGCTCAGCATGCCCAAGGACCCCTAGCAGATATCAAATGGCCCTTACAAAGACCCCAATGGGACCATCAGAATGACCAGCATAGGGTACACATGCAGGACCTGCGTACCATTGTAATACAAGGGATTAGAGAAGCGGTCCCGAGAGGCCAAAACATCAATAAAGCATTTAATGAAAGACAAAAGAAAGAAGAGACTCCCACAGAATGGTTAGAAAGATTAAGGAAAAACTTGCAGTTGTACTCTGGCCTAGATCCAGACACCCTCCTGGGACAGACCTTATTGAAAACTCAGTTTGTAGCTAAATCCTGGGAGGATATTAGGAGAAAGTTAGAAAAAATGGAAAACTGGCAAGATCGGGGGCTGGATGAGTTACTCCGGGAGGCGCAGAAAGTATACGTCAGGAGAGAAGATGAGACTCATAAAAAGCAAGTAAGAATGATGGTGGCAGCAGTACGTGAAAGCAGGGAATTAGACCGGAGGGACAGGCGTCCTCCTCAGAAGATGACCCTGGGAGACGGGATGGATCGAGTAGGTGAAAATAAGGGGGAACAACGGAGCTGTTTTTACTGTGGAAAAAAGGGACACCTGAAAAGGGTATGTAGAAAAAGGATGAAAGATGAAAAGATGTTCGAGGAGGACTAGAGGGGTCAGGGGCTCTACCTTCTGGGGACACATAAACATCGAGAGCCCTTGATAAAATTGAAAGTGGGTCCCCTATCCGAGGAGTTGGAATTTTTAGTGGACTCGGGAGCAGAAAGGTCTACTATGCAAAGACTTCCCTCTGGGTGTAAGTTATCAAAAGGCACTGCATCTGTAATTGGAGCTAAGGGGGAGCCATTTAAAGTAGGAATAGCCAAAGGAATTATGGTAGAAACAGACACAAAAGTAGGGGTGGGGGATTTCTTAATAGTGCCAGAAGCAGAGTATAATCTTTTAGGGCGAGATTTAATCACAGAGTTGGGCATAAATTTAGAAGTGAGAGACAATGAAATCCAAATTAGACTTTGCCCCCTTACAGTAGAGGATGAACAAATGATAAACCCTGAAGTTTGGTATACCCCCGAAAGCATGGGGCAACTAAAAATACCCCCCTTCACAGTAAATATTAAAAATCCTGAAATCCCGATAAAATTGAAACAATATCCCCTATCACTGGAGAGTAGAAGAGGATTAAAGCCGGAAGTAGAGAGACTAATTGCCCAAGGGTTGTTAGAACCATGCATGTCACCCTTTAATACCCCTATTTTAGCTGTGAAGAAACCAAATGGAACATATCGATTAGTGCACGATTTGAGGGAAATAAATAAAAGGACAATCCCTCGGTTTCCTGTGGTAGCCAATCCCTACACCTTATTGAGCAAATTGGGCCCGGAGAATTTGTGGTATAGTGTAATTGATTTAAAAGATGCTTTCTGGGCCTGTCCTTTAGATGAGTCATGCCGTGATTACTTTGCATTTGAGTGGGAAGACCCAGATACAAATCGAAAACAACAACTTAGGTGGGCCGTCCTTCCTCAGGGCTACACGGAAAGTCCCAATTTATTTGGGCAGGCACTAGATCAATTACTACAGGAATATCAGCCAACGCCGGGCACCACTTTAATTCAGTATGTGGACGACTTACTGGTAGCCGGCGAAAAGGAAGAAGCTGTCCGAACTGAGAGTATTAAGCTTTTAAATTTCTTGGGGTTAAAAGGGCTAAAAGTATCCAAATCAAAGCTCCAATTCGTAGAGGAAGAAGTAAGATACCTTGGTCATTACATTAGGAAAGGAGAAAAAAGAATAGATCCTGAACGGGTAAAAGGAATACTGTCTCTCCCACCGCCTAAAAACAAGAAACAGATTAGACAGATATTGGGACTTTTAGGTTATTGTAGGCAGTGGATTGAGAATTATAGTAGCAAAGTAAAATTTCTGTATGCCAAATTATCCACAGATGGGCTAGTAAAGTGGAGTAATCAAGATCAAGAGGAGCTATGTCGAATTAAAGAGGACTTAGCCAATGCCCCTGTACTAAGCCTCCCAGATTTAAAAAGACCTTTTTACTTGTTTATAAATATTGAAAATGGCACGGTTTATGGGGTACTAACACAAGATTGGGCAGGGAAAAAGAAACCTATAGGATACTTATCAAAATTATTAGATCCAGTAAGCCAAGGATGGCCCACTTGCTTACAGGCAATAGTGGGATGTGCCCTTCTGGTAGAGGAGGCCCGAAAAATAACATTTAATGGCAATTTAAAAGTATTCACACCACATAACATCAGAACTGTTCTTCAACAGAAAGCAGAAAAGTGGATTTCTGATTCCCGACTCCTAAAGTATGAAGGAATTCTGCTAGAAGCCCCCAATTTAACTTTAGAAACCACCTCTCTTCAAAACCCCGCACAGTTCTTATATGGGAAACCTGAGCATACCGAGCTTGCACATGATTGCTTAAACACTATTGAAGAGCAGACGAAAATTAGACCAGATTTAGAGGAAGAAGAATTAGAAGAAGGAGAAAGAATCTTTGTAGACGGATCATCTAAAGTAGTAGATGGGAAAAGGAAATCAGGGTATGCTCTTGTGGATGGAAAATCATTAAAAGTAATAGAATCGGGGCCCTTGAATAGCTCTTGGTCAGCTCAAGCCTGTGAGTTATATGCAATCTTACAAGCCCTAAAAAGACTGCGGGGAAGGGAGGGGACTATTTACACAGACTCTAAATATGGGTATGGGGTTGTACACACATTTGGGAAAATTTGGGAAGAAAGGGGATTGAGAAATTCACAGGGGAAGGATTTAATACATCAAGAATTAATCCAGGAGGTACTAGCTGCAATAAGACAACCCAAAAGAATTGCGGTAGTACATATTAGAGGTCACCAAAGGGGAATAGATTATAAAACAAGAGGGAATAATTCGGCTGACCAAGAGGCAAAGAGAGCTGCCCTGCTGGCTTTGCACCTAAGAGCTGTAGATGACCCATGGGCATCTAGAAAAAAATGCCATTCATGTGGAAACAATTTAAAGGAATTCCCTTGCTATGCTTGCTGGAAAAACTGGGGAGAGGAGGCAATACAGTGCGCCTGTGATACCCCGGGAATAAATTACTGTTACCACCATGGGGAGTGTTACAACATTTTAAGCTCCACCGTACAAAAAGAAGAAGAAACTGAACAACTTATTTTTACACCAAAAGAAAAACAGAAAATACAGGGGATGGGAATAACAAAAGACAATGAGGGGAAATGGCGGCTACCCGACGGGAGGGAACTACTACCAAAATCGATGGCCTCCCGAGTGCTAACACACATACATCAAAAAACTCATTGGGGTAGTCAAGCTTTAGTAGATCACTTTGCCACGAAATATATGTGTATAGGGCTGCATGATTTAGCAAAGCAAATAACACAGGGGTGTCCGACATGCCTGAAGGTAAACCGAGTTGCCCAGCGAAAGCTGCCACAAGGAGGGAGACCCTCCGCACTCAGGCCATTTTCCAGAGTCCAAATTGATTTTACTGAATTTCCAAAATCAGAGAGGTATAAATATGTGCTTGTTATTGTAGACCATTTGACACATTATGTAGAGGCATTTCCAACTGCCAGAGCCACAGCCCAGGCTGTGATAAAAGTTTTATTAGAACACATAATCCCTAGGTATGGGGTAACTGAGGCTATAGACTCAGACCAAGGACCACATTTTACATCACGGGTCATACAAAACCTAGCAAAAGCATTAGGAATCAGGTGGGAACAACATACCCCATGGCACCCGCAGAGCTCAGGGAGAGTAGAACGAATGAATGGTGAATTAAAGAAACATCTAGCTAAATTAGTCATTGAAACAAAACTCTCATGGGTTAAATGTTTACCTCTTGCTCTGTTAAACATCCGAACACAACCTAGAACAGATATTGGAGTATCCCCTTTTGAAATGTTATATGGAATGCCCTATGATATGGGATTACCTGAAGATCACCCAAATTTTTCCGATGCTACTATTAACATATATATTACACAGTTAATGAAACATAAACAAACACTTTGGGATAAAGGACTAATAACCCAAAGGCCCCCACTCGACATTACTTTGCATCAGGTAAAGCCGGGAGACTGGGTCCTCATCAAAACCTGGAAAGAATCCCCCCTGCAACCCCGGTGGGAAGGACCTTACCTCACCCTACTGACAACGCACACGGCAGTACGTACGGCTGAGCGAGGTTGGACTCACGCAAGCCGTATCAAAGGACCAGTTAGTCCTCCAAAAGAGTGGACCGTGGTTAGCCAACCAGGGGACTTAAAGCTAAAGATCTCCCGAACAACTCGAGAGTAAAAATCAGATGACATTTCAAGTAAAATACCTTCCAAAACAGCATTTTACAAAAGAAGGAAAAATACTCAGAGACTGTGTTCGTATTGTTTGTACTGATAGAATTTGCCAAGGAAACTGTTACCCATTTGTATGTTATATTTGTAAAGTTTGTAAAGAAGAGTGGTGGACCCACTGCCGTGGGGGCTACCCCCCTTTAGGAGTCTGCTCCTTATGCCAGACTCTTCAAAGAGATCTGACTGATTGGGTACTGGCCAATAAGGTAATTAAAGGGGAAATTGAGAAAGAGTCAGAAGAATGGTGGGAAATATTTGTCCGGGGTATTAAACCAGAATTATATTGCTATCATTTAAACGAACCCACTCCATTTGTGGCAGACATTATAACTGGGCTGTGTTGACAACACATAAAAGAAATAAATTGCCACGCACTAGATATCAAGGGCAGCAATTGGCATACCTATATACAACGGTCCAGAAAGAGGGGGCCAGAACGAAAACACTCTTCAGGAAACCACCGTCCTTGCTGCCGAGAAGATGGGACACCCCGTGGCTCGACGCAACCGAGTCGACGGGCGAGGCAGAGGGACAGAGGAACGCACAGGAGGAGGCCCGAGTGGGACCAAAATATCATGGATGCCGAAATGCCCCTTGAATGGGAGTAAAACATCCTGGCCAGAAAAGAACCAAATTGGTAGCCTCCACTCAGGTAAGGAAAGCCATTCTAAAATAACCCCTCATGACAACAGGGGAAACCTTATTTCTCATATATATACTACATTGGTGTTACTGCTCTGCCACACCCCATATACACACTCACATCCACACCAACCTTTTAATTGGACCCTCCGTCGGATGGATGACAACACCATCCTGCAAACGATTGTCGTTAACGGAGCCCCTAACTTTATAGCTGGCCTATGTAATATGACAAACATCGGCCACTGCGGACACGTGATGAACATGACCGGGTTCTATATGTGCCCAGCCTCTAATAGGGGTAGAACCTATTGTAATAGCCCAGGACATTATTACTGTGCCTATTGGGGATGTGAAACCATAGCCTCCGATTGGTCGCCAGGGGGAGGACCAGATGAATACTTGAAGGTCAATTTCGGACCCTATGGATGCGAAAAACATTGGCTAAGTTCATCTGGTGGAGTTTCCTATCTAGGCACATGTCTACACATACACTTAAATGTCACCAAGCCTGATGATCCTGGATGGTTGGTGGGGAAAATGTGGGGTATACGACATTGGGAACCAGGGGCTGATAGAGGCAATTTAATACAAATTAAAAAGGAGCTAGTGCCACATGACCCATCACCAATAGGGCCTAACTCTGTAATCGATGAGAATATATTGGAAACCAACACAAGCAAACCAAAGGGGCCTAGCAATACATCCATAGGTCTCAAAACTACCCCTTATGAAGGAGAAATTTTACAGAAAATACTGCAGGCTAGCTTTAAAGCATTAAACAAGACCCACCCTGAGCTGACTAAAGAGTGCTGGCTGTGTTATGATATAAGACCTCCCTTTTATGAAGCCATTGGAACAATAGACAAAGTAAGAAGAGTAAATGGAAGTAATCCAAGGGAGTGCTTATGGAAACAAAGCAAAGGAAATACCCCAGGAATCACCCTAACCCAAATAAATAGACAAGGAACCTGTGTGGGAAATGTTTCAGGCAAACATAAACATCTCTGTAATAAAACCATAGAGCTAAACAAACCCGGAAAAAGAGCTGACTGGCTCCTACCAGCAGCTAATGCTAAATGGCTTTGCTCAAATTTAGGAATTACACCCTGTTTGTTAACAACAGCTTTTAATCAGACTCACGAATACTGTGTGCAAGTGATAATAGTACCCCGTATCATATACCATCCAAAGGAGTATGTGCTGGAACAACAAACCACAGTCGAACATCACTTGGTAAAGAGAGAACCCTTTACCGCATTAACTGTGGCCCTCTTATTGACTATAGGAGGAACGGGAGTGGGAACAGGAGTAGCCGCTTTAGCATCCCAAGGATCTGAGTTAAAAACTTTGAGGCAATCTGTAGATGAAGACTTAGAGAAAATAGAAAAAGCCATAGACGCGTTAACCAACTCAGTCAGATCTTTATCAGAAGTGGTGTTACAAAACAGAAGGGGGCTTGACTTACTTCTTCTACAGCAGGGAGGACTATGTGTAGCTTTAAAGGAACAATGCTGCACTTATGTAGATTCAACAGGGGTAGCAGTAGACACCATGGCAGAACTCCGGAAACAACTAGACCAGAGAAAACGGGAAAGAGAATCCCAACAGAGCTGGTATCAAACTTGGTTTAATCATTCCCCATGGCTCACGACGTTACTATCCACTATAGCGGGACCCTTAATTTTAGTCATTTTAGGACTAATTTTTGGACCTTGTATTTTTAACCGCCTGATAGCAATTGTGAAAGGCCGCTTAGAAGCCGCACATCTTATGCTACTAAGGGCCAAATATGAACAAATAGAAAATGAACCAGAAGACGAAGGCATGAAGTGGTGTCAGCTAGAACTGAAAAGGTTTAATGAACAAATCAAAGAAAGTTCCATAAAAGAAAGGGGGGAATTGTAATCAATGAAGTATTTGTTCATTAAACAGGACAAAATCCCTAAGTATAAATAAACCTTTGCTGGTGCCAGCACTATCTTACAGGAGATAAGCTGGAACTTGTCCTGCAGGAAACAAGCTGATAAGCTCCCTAAGTGTAAATAACTTTATCGTATGATTAATGTTGCCTAATCTTTGCTGGCGCCAACACTATCTTGCAGGAACCCAGCTGGAAATTGACCTATATAATCCTTGTTTATATTAGCAGTATTTTACAGGAATAGAAACTTGTAACGAATTTGCTGAGTAATAAAACAACAAGAAGCCGAGCATGCGCAGAGTACCTCGATCACGGAAGCCAACAAGCCGAGCACGCGCAGAGTACCTCGATCACGGAAGCCAACCAGCATAAAAGAACTCCGAAAAGCTCAGATGGCGCGGCAGCCGGCGGGACGGAGATCCCCTGTCGCCCAGCGCTGAATTGCCCTTTTTGCTTTGCTTGCTTGTAATCAATAAATTATATAATTGAACTTATAGACCTATTGGCTCGGTCTTTTCACCTATAACAGAAGGGACAAAATGTTTGTAACAACTCTCTAATGCCTACTGCTTCTTGAAGTGTATGGGCATCTATAGAAATTTGCTGCTGATTACAAAATAATGTGGATCAGAGTAGGCCCTGTGAGCCACTGTCAGGGATAAAATTCCCTGTAAGATAGACCTTCAACATAACCAGCATTTTTCAAGTTTTGAATTGTTTTGCTTTAAAACACAAGGGTATAAACTATTAGAAAAATATGTTTGGGACATCATGTGTTCACAAGTGATCAGCTGTATGTCTTTAGAAAAAGCATATTCTACAGCATGTGAGAACAGTAAATGTGTAGCTGAGGCATTAATCATCAGATCAGATCTATAACCCATCAAAACTATGATGACCTCTCTAAACCAGATTATACTCATTACAAATCGTCCCTCTAGTCTATTCTTACCATGCTTACCTAAGGAAATTAGGCTTATGCAGATGTGTTGCCTATATATCTCTACATAAATTTATCTGTCCGCTGTTTTTACTCACTGATAATTTTAGAATGGCCAATTTGAACCAAGTTTGTCAGTAAGGTAGAGTTATAAATGCCTTATAAATTTCTTTCAAATTTGTTTCAAGGTACAAGAGAAAGATCCTCACAACACTCCTACTGAGGCAAAAGCAGGAAAATTACCAACTTCTATTCACTCTATGGCCAAGAGGCATAGCAGCCTAAACTCAGTTCCAGAATACACAAAGCAAAATGTGTAGGTGAGAGGACATAGAATAAAGACAACAGTTTTGTTTTTTTTAAATTAGGCTAACAGACTTGGAAAGGAACAGGGGATGGACTAGTGGGAGGGAACTGGGAACATGGAAAACGGTTGAATGTGTTGCAGTGGTACTATGGCAACAACACATGATATGAAAGTAAGCCAACCTGTACTACTACCGAAACAACCACTTTTTCACATAAAAGTTTGTAATCAATGACAAAAAAAAAGAAAACTCGTTGTTGGAGTTTGGATTTAGTTTTTTTTCCTCAGGAATTTTTTCTCCCATGGGTTGCTAAGAGACTAATGACTGAGCTAATGGCTGAGTACTTAAGAGAACAAAGCACCACGGCTAGGGCCTTTCTCCTTGGCAGGGTGGGGCAGAATCACTCTCATGGAAGCAGGGCCTGACAATGCGAGATTTTGGAGACTGAAAAAGCAAGGGCGGGGGGAGGTCACTCTCTTGCTCAGAACCCTCGGAGCCGGACAGTTGGAGCTGCTGTCTGTTGAACCCACGGCCCCTGAGAAGCCAGCACGGAGCTGCTGGTCTGTCTGCTGTGAGTCTTTTCTCTCTGCCCCATCGGGAGCTGCCTGCCACGAGCCTGCCTCTCCCCCACTGTTGTGGTTTTAGTTTGCTTATTCAGGTTTGTGGCTAAATGCCAGCACACTTACTTAAATTTACTTGATTGCTTGTTGTGAGATAAGGATTAGGAGTAGGCAAAGCAGGCTCAAACTTTATAAAGTACAAAGAAGTTTTATTAATATATCTAAGACAAAGGGAAAAAGAAAAAAAAACTCAAGAAAAAAAAACTAGAACAAACTCCCCAGACTACCCCTCCTTCCCCACATCTCCATTTCAATTCTCTCTGACAACATACAAAAGACAACACTTCGACTTCCAGTCAGTTTACCACTTCAGAAACAGCTCTTGTTCTAGTTCATTTAGGGAGAGAAGTTTCTTTTGCTTACACTATGGATCTTCTGTAAGAAAAATACAGTTTTTATGGGTCTTCTGCCTCACCATTAACCGCCGTCTGGAGCACAGTCCAGCTTAATGGTGGATCTCTCCCACACCAGTAGCCTTCCCACAGCCACTATGGTGGGTTATGAACAGTCCACAGGGTACCTGTTTTAAGGACGGCCAGTTCAATTGCAGCAACAAAGAAAATCCCTTCTTCTGTGCTCAGCAACACAGGTTCTCTTGACAACTCAGGTTCTCTAGCATTCTCCCCGGGACCAGGGCTCTGGATCACAGCCTCTCCTCTCTCTTGGTTCTAGTTTCTCATCAGGCTGTACTTTTTCAACACTTACTTGTCTGTACTTAGGTATTTCAGTTCATTGGCTGCAATAAGAACCTCACATCCCCCTTTGGACTATATCTTCATATATTACAGAGAATTTATTAGCTCAGTCCCCAACCATGGTTCTCCAAAAGAGTTTTCAGCTTCATTTTTGAAGCAACTTCTCATGCACCTCCCTCTAGGTATCAGTTCTGCTTTCTTCACTGACTGTAAAGTCTCTGCGCTGCACTATGTAGATGTCCTCACTCGTTCCTCTCTCTGCGAGGAAGGATGGGTGTCTGTGAGTTTAGTCCAGGCATGGAGAGAGTTAATCTCTGTCTCTCTCTCTCCGGCAGTGTGAGGATCACGTGCTCTTTGCCGGGCTGCTTGAACAGGTCCGAGCTGAATGCCAGACGCTCTCAGAGTCTCTGCTTGGCTCGGCCAAGCTGGCTCGGCCTGCTGGGGCCATCTGGGCCCGGGGTGACAGGGCAGGGCCTGGCCCGAGCTGGATGGAGTCTGGCCTGGTCCTTGCCTGGCCCGGAGCAGGGGCCTGGCTCTCCCTCTCGTGTAGCTGGCACACTGGCTGAGCTGTATCTGCTGAAGATTCCAGCCGTTCCTCCCCCATGCCTGCCCGGCTGCAGCGGCACGGCTGCCATAACACCTCCCTTCCCCCCCCCATCCCTCCTTCGGAAGGAGGTGGGGGGGGGCCTTACCAGTGAGAGAAGCAGGAGCTGCTCCTCTCCACACAGCAGCAGCAGGTCCAAAAAGGAAGAGCGTCAGAAAGTCTCTGCTTATATATGGTTTTTTCCTTGAAGGCGGACTAACTTTTTAATTGGTTTACTTATCTATCAATTCTTAAAACTACCTGATTATTGGCTCTCTCTCTCGCAGGAAGGAAGTTGTATTTCTTCCTGCATTCCTGCAGCCCAGATCACTTCTTAGATTTTGACCCCTCTGGCCTAACCCAGGACATTCTACCTCTCGCCTTCAGGAAAAACCATATATAAGACTTATTATCAAAATTACATTAATTATACAATCTTTACTTAGAATAAGAAAAATTACGAAACTAAGCAGAAAGCTTCTTACACAAACCTCTACCTCTAGACTTTATATGACTACTACAATACACAGTTTCTACTACCATTTACTTTATTTTGTATTTTAATACATGCTTTGCCTATTATTTCTCTTAATCAATCCTTATCTCAAAACTCTCATCAATTTGCCCATTATTTGGTTCGATTTCCCGGCCAATGCACCATTGAATGTTGTGGTTTTAGTTTGCTTATTCAGGTTTGTGGCTAAATGCTAGTACACTTACTTAAATTTACTTGATTGCTTGTTGTGAGATAAGGATTAGGAGTAGGCAAAGCAGGCTCAAACTTTATAAAGTACAAAGAAGTTTTATTAATATATCTAAGACAAAGGGAAAAAGAAAAAAAAACTCAAGAAAAAAAAACTAGAACAAACTCCCCAGACTACCCCTCCTTCCCCACATCTCCATTTCATTCTCTCTGACAACATACAAAAGACAACACTTCGACTTCTAGTCAGTTTACCACTTCAGAAACAGCTCTTGTTCTAGTTCATTTAGGGAGAGAAGTTTCTTTTGCTTACACTATGGATCTTCTGTAAGAAAAATACAGTTTTTATGGGTCTTCTGCCTCACCATTAACCGCCGTCTGGAGCACAGTCCAGCTTAATGGTGGATCTCTCCCACACCAGTAGCCTTCCCACAGCCACTATGGTGGGTTATGAACAGTCCACAGGGTACCTGTTTTAAGGATGCCCAGTTCAATTGCAGCAACAAAGAAAATCCCTTCTTCTGTGCTCAGCAACACAGGTTCTCTTGACAACTCAGGTTCTCTAGCATTCTCCCCGGGACCAGGGCTCTGGATCACAGCCTCTCCTCTCTCTTAGTTCTAGTTTCTCATCAGGCTGTACTTTTTCAACACTTACTTGTCTGTACTTAAGTATTTCAGTTCATTGGCTGCAATAAGAACTTCACATCTCCCTTTGGACTATATCTTCATATATTACAGAGAATTTATTAGCTCAGTCCCCAACCATGGTTCTCTAAAAGAGTTTTCAGCTTCATTTTTGAAGCAACTTCTCATGCACCTCCCTCTAGGTATCAGTTCTGCTTTCTTCACTGACTGTAAAGTCTCTGCGCTGCACTATGTAGATGTCCTCACTCGTTCCTCTCTCTGCGAAGAAAGATAGGTGTCTGTGAGTTTAGTCCAGGCATGGAGAGAGTTAATTTCTGTCTCTCTCTCTCCAGCAGTGTGAAGATCACGTGCTCTTTGCCAGGCTGCTTGAACAAGTCCGAGCTGAATGCCAGACGCTCTCAGAGTCTCTGCTTGGCTCGGCCAAGCTGGCTCGGCCTGCTGGGGCCATCTAAGCCTAAGGTGACAGAGCAGGGCCTGGCCCGAGCTAGATGGAGTCTGGCCTAGTCCTTGCCTAGCCCAGAGCAGGGGCCTGGCTCTCCCTCTCGTGTAGCTGGCACACTGGCTGAGCTGTATCTGCTGAAGATTCCAGCCGTTCCTCCCCCATGCCTGCCCAGCTGCAGCGGCACGGCTGCCATAACACCTCCCTTCCCCCCCCCATCCCTCCTTCGGAAGGAGGTGGGGGGGGGCCTTACCAGTGAGAGAAGCAAGAACTGCTCCTCTCCACACAGCAGCAGCAGGTCCAAAAAGAAAGAGCGTCAGAAAGTCTCTGCTTATATATGGTTTTTTCCTTGAACGCGGACTAACTTTTTAATTAGTTTACTTATCTATCAATTCTTAAAACTACCTGATTATTGGCTCTCTCTCTCGCAGAAAAGAAGTTGTATTTCTTCCTGCATTCCTGCAGCCCAGATCACTTCTTAGATTTTGACCCCTCTGGCCTAACCCAAGACACCCACTCCTTCACGCCACTCCGAGTTTTTTGCTACATTGTAACTGGGCTCCCTCTGCACGCCGGGACCTCTTGCCGTCCCAGCTCGCTGTGTCCGGGGATCCTGCTGAGGCACTGACACCAGCCGCCCCCCGAGGGTTTGTGAAACAAAGGCTCTCCTCCATCCCTCCCTGCCTCGGACAGCCGCTATTGCCGTGTGCTACCTAAGCTCACACTGGAGCGCCCCCTGCAGCCACCGGGGAATCATCACACCCAGAGCGCCCTCTGCAGCCACCGGGGAATCATCACACCCAGAGCACCCTCTGCAGCCACTGGGAATCATCACACCCAGAGCGCCCCCTGCAGGCTGTGACTGGAACTGCACCAAAGAGGAAAGGTGCCTGAGGCCGAGCAGGCTGCCACTGGGTTTCTGGTTCTGTTTGTTGGTTAACACCATAGCTGTTGTTATTTGTTAGCTTTGTTTTAGATATTAGTAAAGAACTGTCATTCCTATTCCCATATCTTTGCCTGAGAGCCCCTTGATTTCAAATTTATAATAATTCGGAGGGAGAGGGGTTAGAGTTTCCCATTCCAAGGGAGGCTCCTGCCTTCCTTAGCAGACACCTGTCTTTCAAACCAAGACACTCGTGTAGAAAAAGCTACAAAAGGTGGAATTTTTTTCATTAGTCTTTTAAAAAGTATCATTCAGTGACACAAAATGTGACATTGACAAGCATTGTAGAAACATAATAAACAAATGAAAAACTTAATTAGCATTTAAATTAACATTATGGTCGCAAGTGAAACTGAAAATAGGAAAATAAACATTCAAAAAGGAGCATTAAGAAAAATAGCAGCCTAAGTGTACACTGGATGTGCATCCTGTGAACCAGGACTGTGACATTTTAAAGGGGTGTAAGAAATAGAGAGCAAGCACAATGCCTCAGTGTCCTTTTTTTTGGCTGGAATAGAATTAATTTTCTTCTTAATATATGGCACCGTGCTGTTTTATATTCTGTATGAGAATAATGCTGGTAACACACTGATATTTTGGTTGTTGATAAATTGTGATTACCCAAGTCAAGGACTTTTCAGTTTCCCATGCTCTGCCAGCAAGGAGGTGCACAAGAAGCTAGGAAGGAACATAACCAGGTGTGGTAGTTTAAAACCAGCCAGCTACTTCACTCCAAACAAACTGGTCCGTTCCCCCCACCCCCTCCGGAGAGAGAGGGACAAAGGCAAAGACTATGGGTTGAGATAATTTACTGAAAACAAACAGTAGTGGAATAGGAAATGCAGAATAACAGAAACAATATTATTTAAAAAAGTATACAAAAGAGAGGGTGATTTACACACTTGATGTACGAATGCAAGACACAAGCTGAGACCAAAATGAATCTGTTTATTGCAGAGTTAAGAAAGTACTATACACTTAGTGTGAGAATCTCTGTTCAGTCCTTCACATGCAACCTGTTTGCAGGCCTGTAATAAATCCGTAAACCTGACAGTTTGTTAGTTTTCACAAGGTTTGCAGGCTTTGAAGAAACAGTACACCTTTCCTGTTCTTAGGCAGTGTGTAATCTAAGTTCTCCCGTGCTTCCCAGGAATTTTCTGCAGTGTCAGGCTTGCTTTTTTCTCACAACACACCAAAGGTGTGCACCACCTTTACTAAGTTCTGCGTGACCACTGAGACAAAGACAAGATGGCAGACACTCTTGTTATAGGGTAATTGCTGTTAAAAATTTCTGGTGTAGGAAGAGGAGGTGGAGTCGGAAATGAGGTAGCCAGCATAAACTCCGCCTCCCTAAAAAAACTCATAAAACCAGAAGAACACCTGAAGAGGCTCTCTTTTAGGCTTCCGGCTCCCAGAAGAAAGATGCCGCTCTCCTCCCCTCCGCACCAACTGGGTAAGGTCTCTCCCAGACCACATGGTCTGGGGCTGCCAACCCACATGGTGTGGGGGGAGGGGGAGGAGATAGAGAGAGAACTCAAGTTGCTTCGTCTTGCTGTCTTTGGCTAAAGAACTTGGCCAGCTCTGTTTGCCTAGCCTGGGCCAGGCCGGTTTTCTCCCTCTCCACGGCACGGCCCAGTGGGAAGAGGGTTTGGGGGCGGGCCCCGTGGACCTCGGGAGCGCCCCGCCCGGTTAGCTCTGCAGTAAACTCAGCACGGGAGAGAGAGAGGGAGCTCAGACTGGGCCCCTCCCATAGCTCGGGTGCGGCTCCGTTTACTCCTTACAACTCTGCACGGGAGGGAGAGGGGACTGAGGCTGAGCCCCTCCTGCAGCTCAGGTGCAGCTCCCGCCGGGCAGCCCCCATGCACACTCCGGCACGGAAGGGGGCTTGAACCAGCCCTCCTGAAGCATGGACACGGTCCCGCCGAACCCCTACGATTCAAACGTGGCTTGGATGGGAAGCGGCATGGATGAGCTCTTTTCCTTCAGTTCGGGCACAGACTTAACAACACAAACCACGCAGGCAAAAGCCACGTGACCATTGCCCAGCCGAAAGACAAATTAACTGTTCCTTTTCTAATATCAAAATGAGACTTTGAGAGCATTCATTTCTCCCTCCCACACAGAAAGAGTACAAGAATGAAGGCACCTACAAAAGGTACAACATAGATACTTTAAGTTAATAAATATAACTAAGCTTATTTTCAAAGAAAGAAGAGATGAGGAGTGCTTTAATGTTGAAAGTTCTTTTGTAAAAACATGTTGATAAAGTTAGCTGTAATATACCCTGTAATATATGAATAATGGTCTAAAAGAGGTGAGAAAAAGAGAATGTAATGTTCTAAGTTATAAGCAGTAGACTGAGACTTTTGTGTTGTAGTGGTTTCAGTTCGCCTATTCAGGTTTGTGGCCAAATGCCAGTACACTTACTTAAATCCACTTGATTGCTTGTTGTGAGACAAGGATTAGGAGTAGGCAAAGCAGGCTCAAACTTTATACAGTACAAAGAAGTTTTATTAATATATCTAAGACAAAGGGAAAAAAGAAAAAAAAATTCAAGAAAAAAACTAGAACAAACTCTTCAGACCACCCCTCCTTCCCCACCTCTCCATTTCATTCTCCCTGACAACATACAAAAGACAACACTTTGACCTCCAGTCAGTTTACCAACTCAGAAACAGCTCTTGTTCCAGTTCATTTAGGGAGAGAAGTTTCTTTTGCTTACACTATGGATCTTCTGTAAGAAAAATACAGTTTTTATGGGTCTTCTGCCTCACCATTAACCGCCGCCCGGAGTAAAGTCCAGCTTAATGGTGGATCTCTCCCACACCAGTAGCCTTCCCACAGCCACTATGGTGGGTTATGAACAGTCCACAGGGTACCTGTTTTAAGGATGTCCAGTTCAATTGCAGCAACAAAGAAAATCCCTTCTTCTGTGCTCAGCAACACAGGTTCTCTTGACAACTCAGGTTCTCTAGCATTCTCCCCGGGACCAGGGCTCTGGATCACAGCCTCTCCTCTCTCTTGGTTTTAGTTTCTCATCAGGCTGTACTTTTTCAACACTTACTTGTCTGTACTTAGGTATTTCAGTTCATTGGCTGCAATAAGAACTTCACATCCCCCTTTGGACTATATCTTCATATATTACAGAGAATTTATTAGCTCAGTCCCCAACCATGGTTCTCCAAAAGAGTTTTCAGCTTCACTCTTGAAGCAACTTCCCATGCACCTCCCTCTAGGTATCAGTTCTGCTTTCCTCACTGACTGTAAAGTCTCTGTGCTGCACTATGTAGATGTCCTCACTCGTTCCTCTCTCTGCGAGGAAGGATGGATGTCTGTGAGTTTAGTCCAGGCATGGAGAGAGTTAATCTCTGTCTCTCTCTCTCCGGCAGTGTGAGGATCACGTGCTCTTTGCCGGGCTGCTTGAACAGGTCCGAGCTGAATGCCAGACGCTCTCAGAGTCTCTGCTTGGCTCGGCCAAGCTGGCTCGGCCTGCTGGGGCCATCTAGGCCTGGGGTGACAGGGCAGGGCCTGGCCCGAGCTGGATGGAGTCTGGCCTGGTCCTTGCCTGGCCCGGAGCAGGGGCCTGGCTCTCCCTCTTGTGTAGCTGGCACACCGGCTGAGCTGTATCTTCTGAAGATTCCAGCCGTTTCTCCCCCATGCCTGCTCGGCTGCAGCGGCACGGCTGCCGTAAAACCTCCCTTCCCCCCCCCATCCCTCCTTCGGAAGGAGGTAGGGGGGGGCCTTACCAGTGAGAGAAGCAGGAGCTGCTCCTCTCTACACCGCAGCAGCAGGTCCAAAGAGAAAGAGCGTCAGAGAGTCTCTGCTTATATATGGTTTTTTCCTTGAAGGCGGACCAACTTTTTTAATTGGTTTACCTACCTATCAATTCTTAAAACTACCTGATTATTGGCTCTCTCTCTCGCAGGAAGGAAGTTGTATTCTTTCCTGCATTCTTGCAGCACAGATCACTTCCTAGATTTTGACCCCTCTGGCCTAAACCAGGACATGTGTATTAAAATTTTTTTTTCTTTCCTCGCCCCAGGAAAACAGTAGAAGAAGACTTGTGTTGCTACTGATAAAGGGGATGTCGTTGTCGCTGTAATAGAAACATTTGCTCTCAAAAAGAACACCTCAATGACCATCATATGTCCATTGGTGTGGCCCTGGGAAAGCTACTGAAATGGGAAGGGGTCTGGAAAAGCAAATGCCTCCCATCAAAGAGAGAATTGCTTACTAGAAAGCTAATAACCATAGAAACTGTGTTCCCTATGGGAGTCAACATGATAAAACAAAAGAAAGCTTCTCTCTCTACATAAATTAAGAAAACTGTGAAGTTCCAGAGGTGGTGGATTAACTATAAGTTGAAGTGTTACCTTTTGTATGGTCAGCAAGAAAGAAAATAGGAAAGGTGGGGAGGGGAAAAGAGTGTTCTAAGGGGTTTGGTATTGGTGCCTGATTATTATTCCTATTTTAAGGCTGTTAATAAAATTCCTTTTTGTATTCCTTAAAGTATAAGCCTGCTTTTGCCTACTATTAATCCTTATCTCACAACAAAATCAAATAATCTTGACTACAAAAATTAATGTTCATACCTAATTTTGATTCCCAAACCTCTAAACCGCAA
The DNA here is from genome assembly GCA_034509425.1 of Eopsaltria australis. NCBI lineage: Eukaryota > Metazoa > Chordata > Aves > Passeriformes > Petroicidae > Eopsaltria > Eopsaltria australis. The sequence continues at coordinate 24,330 of JAVTVJ010000559.1, forward strand.
CAAGTCTCCACAGCTTGCATACCCTGTCCCCAAGCCCAAGTCAATGAAAAGCAATAACAAACAGATCCCCCAAAAAGCCAGATCATCCGGGTTGTGCCACCTGCTCCCAGAATTCTGGGCTCAGCGGTGGTTGGCAGTATTCGGCTCGACTCAGCTCTGATCAGGCTCAGTTCGGGCTTGTCTCCTTTCAGGTCCACTTGGCTCCACTCGGGCTCTGCTACTTTCGACCTGGTTCACCTGCTGCTCCATTCCCTGCAGCTGCTTCTGTCACCGGCACCACAGTGCACATACTCTGCCAGGCTCAGCTGTGTTCACCACTAGGAGTTGAGTTCTTCCTGAGGGATGGGACGGGATGGTCAGCAGCAAGAGAGGGACAAAGTCTGCAGCCCTGATCACTGACAACTTCCCCAAGTAAGAAACAGAAGAAAATGGCCCACTTCCAGTGTACATTCACCTTATTTTCTTCCCCCAAAACCACGCCCCCCAGCGATGAGTGGATGGTACAAAAAGGCAATGTAGCCATGCCCCCATGGCTCTAGGCTCCACCTCCCTGCAAGCAAACCTAGGACACCAGGAGCTGCCAACCCAAACTAGCCAAAGGGATATTCCACACCATAGAATACCATGCTCAGTATAAAAACTGGGAGGAGTTGGCTTGGGGCTGCTGATTGCTGCTTAGGAACAGGCTGGGTATTGGTCAGCTGGTTGTGAGCAATTATATTGTATATCACTTGTTTCTCTTGGGTTTTATTTCTCTCTTTCTCTTACTTTCATTACAATTACTAGCAGCAGTAGTAGTGTATTTTATTTTGTTTCAATTATTAAACTTCTCTTTCTGATCCTTCTGCCCACTTGGGGGAGGGAGAGGGAGTCAGAAAGTGGCTGTGTAGTGCTTAGTTGCTGACTGGGATTAAACCACAACATGCAGTTATAAGGCACAGATATTATACCAAAAAAAGGCTATTGGCGCTGTATGAAAATATTTCCCTAAATTGAGGAACTGTAGGAAAGATACGAATTATAAATTTACATAGGCAACAAAATATGAAGAGATTGCAAACCTACACTTGACATGAGAATTATGCTCACATTTTATTCACCCCCTGCAGTTGATTTTAACTAAATATTAGCTTAATTTATTCACTAATTATTACTGATTTTGATCTGTTACATGCCCAATCTTTACTAATTAGCAAGAATTGGGATTTAAAATTTAGAATTCAAATGGATAATTATATGTCTGTTGCTGCACAGAATCAATGAGAGGAGAGTTCCTCTGTCATGATGATTGAGATCTTAAAATTTGGATATACTTATTCAAGTGCACAGAAACATATACAAACATGACAAATATGTTTCTGTCTTAGGTTACAATGTAAGATGTAACCAAAAGTATGTATTCTATTACAATCTGTTAAAACCAAGTGGGGCAGTGTTCTTTATCTATTCCATGACCCATCCTCCCTTCAGGGGGATATCTTCTGTTAATGGACCATCGAGTCTTACTGCATGACTCATAAAATTACATCATCCCATTGTGAGATGTTCCACCCAGGGGGAGGAGCCAAGCATTCCTACCTGGATATAATCTGATATTTGGAACACGACAAGCAGCCTTTTTCCACTGGATTCCCAGAGGAAGACCAGATGCTTCGACACCACCACTGGACCTTCAGAGGAGAACCACACCCTTCTACAGAATCACTGCTTCAACAGAACCACATCTGTGGAGAATAACTATCTCTGGCTGCACCAACATAAAGTATAAGTGAGCAATCCAGGCCCCTTAAATGAGAGCTAGGCCTCTGCTCAAGGTTACTCGTAAGACAGCTGTGGGAAAGGGAGACATGAAAGCCAAAAAAGGGCTGCAGGTGTCTAAAGATTAACTTGGCAGAAGAAACTGTTATTGCAGCCTTCTGATACTAACTTAGTACTGTGTCGGCGAGAGGAGCAAGACGACGATCCAATGTGGTTCATAAATCAAGCTCGTTTATTGTCAGACAGTGCACATACTTATACTACCTTACGTGCTCAAAATATTATTCACTTACAGAAGTTTCACACGGGATTTTTCTCTAATCTAATTAAAACACAGACTGGTCTCAGAAGGCAATAACATCAACAGTTTCTTCTGCCAAGCTAATCTCTAGACACCTGCACTTTGTTTACAGCTCTCATGTCTCCCTTTCCACAGTTGTTTTGAGAACAGCCTTGAGCAGAGGCCTAACACTTATCTATGGAGTCTGGGTTGCTCACTTATACCTTATGTCTGTGCAGCCAGAAATGGCCATTTCCCAACATATCCCCCTTCTTTTCTTTGAGCAATCCAGACCATGTTTACATTTTTCTATTGTTTATCAAATACTTAACATTATAAACTAATTGACACTTGAACTTAACAGAAATGAAACTTAACAGCACTTAACTTTAACAGTCCTTAACACTTACTTACAATCACTTAAACTTAACTTTACTTGAACTTAACACTTATATTTAACAGAACTTAAATTTAACAGAACTTAACCTTAATAGAGCTTAACAGAATTTAAAATCAATAAACTTTAACCTAACATCACTTAAATTTAGCAACACTTAAACTTAACTGAACTTATGGCACTTTTACTCTTATGATTGTAATAACTATTAAAACTATTAATCTTATCTTAATAAACTTCATTCATCATCTATTTTTAAAACTTATATCAGTCAATCAATTTCTTAAAGGCAATGTTACTCTTATTATCTACTTTAGTCTTTTTCCCAGTTAAACTGGGTCTTCTTTGCACAAGCCCTCTAGCGACCCATGGCCCTGATCATGGAGCCATTCTTCAACAATTCCTCCTTGTTCCTCTTTGGCAAGCAAAACATTGTGGGTCACTTTGGTTACTTGTTTCATTAAACAGCTATACACAATCTTAACAATTATTATAAACACAATAACAACAACACACAATCGAAGGCCTTCAAATAACAAGGTTTGGATCCAACCGGTGATGCCCAATGAGGACAACCATTTAGCTATTCCTAAGTCATTGCTCACTTGCAATTGCTGGGTGAGCTGAGTCAAAGTTTTTAACTGTGCATGTATTGAATTAGAATGATCAGAGAGATTCATGCAACACATTCCCTCAAATTCTTCACACCCATGTCCTTGTGCCAACAATAAAAAGTCTATTGCAGCTCTATTTTGCAACGTGGCGTGTCTCACCGAATCCACATCAAGCAACAAGTCTGAAATTGCTTTAGATGTAGCGTTTGTTTGTTTGGAGAGCCAACAACCTAGTTTGTTCAATTGGGCCAAGGCCCCAGCCGAGGCCACTCCTGGAGCAAGGAAGGAGGCTGCAATAATAGCAGCAGGCGACCAAAACTCGACATTAGATTTACAATCAGAAGCAAAGCCGTGTACAAAGCGTTTCAAGCGCCTGAGATGGTGCTGTCGAAGCTTATTAAGAATCCTCGAGGTGTTGGGGGTCAGCAATGTCAACCTTCCAAGAGAACAGGGTCCCCCTTTCATTTTGGAGGGGATACCTGGCCAGGCTCGATCTCCACAAATGAAAAACATGCCACTAGGTAATTTCAAGGGTTGATTAGTAGAATGGGAAATGTTGGGGGAGGTATAATTGCACCATACACGAGTGTCTCCATACACTGAAAGGCTAGAGTTCACATGGGCCCAAGCCCCGGGGACCCACACCAAGCCCAACCCTGGGCCATGGCGGCTACAGCCGGGGCAGGCCCCCACAACGCCTTTTGCTTCCTGCATTGTTATCTTAAACTGGTGAAAAAGTCCCTTCGCATTTTGGTGAAAGGTACCATGAGCTTCTCCGGCCTTGCTTTCATCTGAGGGGCCTGGATTGCTCACTTAGAGATGGCCATTTCCCAACATATCCCCCTTCTTTTCTTTGAGCAATCCAGGCCTGGTTTACACCTTTTTTTCTTCTACTGTATTCATCAAATACTTAACTACACATGGCAATAATACACTTATGATTATAATAATTACTAAAACTATCAATTCCATTTTTACAAAGTTCACTAATCAGTCTTTAAAACTTAAGCTTGTTAACCAGTCTCTTAAAGGCATACTTTAAGTGTACCATTATCTGTATCTTTTTCGTGATTTAACACACATACTTGCAACCTTACAATTCCCCTTTCTGTTTTAATCAGTATGAGTTTGTTTATGGCATTACCAGCCATTTGTCATAGGTAGCGCAGTAAGAAACATACATAACTAGACATAAGAATACTTCTAATACTATGTGCTAAACATTCTAAGGTGAATCTTGTGATTTTTTCATTACCCAATAGTTCAGCAAATTAGCTTCAATTGCTTTGTCTCTGAAGGCTGTTAATCAGGGTAATACCTTACTGAAGTCTAGAATACTATGCTAACATCCAGGGTCTGCAACAGCTGCCTTGTTTCAGTGAAGACATGGAAAGCCCTTCCGGATAGGGTCTCCAGGTCCACCCCAAAAAGGATACAGCTGATATAAATTCCAATTATTAAGTCAAACCCGACTTAAATACGATTTGGATGCAGAAACACCTGGATCCATTGGTAGATGTCCGACCAGGGAGAGTCAAGGCTTGGCCAGGGCCAGGGCTCTAACTGGAGGGATTTCCCTAGCACAGATCTTATGAGAAAACTGTTAGAAACAACAACTAAGAAGGTTACTTAAATCTGAGCAAATAATAGAGACAGTTACACAAACATAACACAGGTTGTGCAGACTGTAAAATAACAGACTTTGCCAAACACTTTTGACTAAAAAGACCATGGTACCATAAACATGATAATTAAAAGACTGCATATGCATGAGTTTACGTACGTAATCTTAACAGAACTTAATCCTTGCTATAACACACATAGCTATGTATAGTTGTAGTTAACTCTTATAAAATCTAGTTGTAATACTTAACTGTAACAGAACTTAAGAAACCTAATAGCATTTAAACTTTAACAATATATTTATAAGTACTAATACATCAGGGGTGATCGCTTGGGATATGTTTGAAAACAGTGTTGCAAGCTGCAAGCACACAGATCCATCCTTTCTTTGCTCCATCTTCTCCGAGATCACTGTACTTCCAAATTCAGCTGTAGGTATAAAACTCAAACACTCATTGAAACAAAGTAAAACAGGAAAAACAGTAAGAACAGATTACAATTCCAGTCATTCATTTCTGTCTAGCAAGACAATTCCCATCATTAATTAACAAACAATACAAAGGTATACATTTCCTGACAAATTCTGCTACTAAGGCTTACCACTCTAAAACATGCAGGATTTTGCAGAATGAAAAAAATCAAGACAGAAATATTTGAAATCTTATTCTAATACTATCACTATAAGAAACAAACTGCTCAGTTTTGCTCCAACAAGCAATCTTCTTGTCTTACTTTTTTTTTTTTTTTGATAAAAGATACACTACTTAACTTTAACTTTCAAGAGTCTTTCAAGGAAAATCTAACTTAAACATTTCTTAATATGTAGTCTACAAGTTTGCACATGTTATTTATTCAAATGTTTCTTCTAGCTTATTAATCAGTTTACATTTCGCCCAAACTTCCTTATTCTGCTCAGCCTCGGCTGCGCTTTGGCACCGGCCTGTTAGGTGTACAATTCTGCTGCGTCCCCTCTGGATCAGTTCTGCCACGTTTTCAATCCTTTGTTTTTGCTGAATTGTTGCTATGGGCTGGATGCTTGTAAGCAGTCACTCCAGCACTCTCACTCTCTCCGTCCTCCCTTTCTCCCCCTTTTTCTGTTTGCACTGACTAAGTGCAAGTCTTGTAGCAACCTAGATCTCCCAGATTTCTTCTTGTTAACACAAATTCCACCAGTAAAATCAGCAGCAAGTATACGAGACAATATGAACAGTCTTTGATACTTGCAGAAAAACGACCTATTAAAAGTGCACCCAGGGGTTGACTCAGGAGCACCGGCGGTCGAGGGCGCAGGCGCAGAGAGTGCTGGGCCGGTACTGTTGGAGCACGGCGGGCGGCCGCGCTCTCCTTCCCGTTTTCCGGTGCCAGCAAGCGAGCTGCGCGCGGTCCCGGTGGCTAGGGAAAACTGTTGTTACTTAGTCGATGCTGGGAAAAGAGGTTCCTCGCCGCCCGCCCGGCGCACAGAAAAACCGTGGCTGGTGCCGCGCCGTGTCACCACCGCTGCCGGCTCCACAGCCTCCCACCCCCGGCGCTCTGAGATGCCGCCGGAGCCGAGGGCAGGAGCCGAGGGCAGGGACTGCCGGGCAGGAGCCGCTGCTTACTGCAGCGGCCGCGGGGAGAAATCCGAAACCGCTGCAAGGAGAAATCCGAAACTGCTGCGAGGGGGGGGGAGGGGGGGGGGGGCGGGCGGACACCTTTCCCTGGAACTCTGGAAGCAGTGTTCTAGGAGATGCATCTGCAGCTAAAGAAGAAAAAAGGAGAGAGTCCTGAAAGTTCTCAACGACTTTGAGGAGCAGTAACTTCCTCGGATTCAGATAGAGATGAATAAACAGAAAAGCGAGAAGGATTCAGTCAGCCATGATGGTCAGGAGCTGGAGGCTCTGTTCTCTGATGTCCAGCCACTGTTCCCAGGCAGCAATTTGCTCCGTCTGGCCATCTCCCCCCAATTCTGGGGGATGTGGCATGGGGGGGCGCCGTTGGAGGCTCGCGGGTCGAGCTCTCTAACTTTTTAAACATGTAGAAATTTTTCCAGTACATCACTTTCATCACTTTTCTGTCCCTTTTTCCCTGACGGATTGTAGAAGCGAGTCCGATTGCAAAGCTGTTTTCACAGTCTCGGGGGCGGCTGTCCGGTTATCACTGAACATGTCTCACAGCGCCCTTTTTAATTGTCTCTCAGCCGGGTATTTGAAAGGCCACTCTCGCTCTCAGGGTTAATCTACAGTCTCAAGTCCATTTTAGGAGATTCCGCATAGCGGAATTATCACAGTTCAATTCTCTCACAGAGATGATAAGTTAGAAGAGGTCCTGGACTGTCAGCTGTCCTTCATCTATCTCCATCCCTTCCGTCCTCTTCCCCAGACCTGAAGCACCGAGGTTCTCTGCCTAGGCGCGACCCTCCCGCCTCTGCGCTAAGGGCCTGCGTCTGGCAGGGGCTATCATTTCACCTCTTTTGTCTCCCATGGCAGTGACTATTTCTGCTATAAATGTCTGCATTCCCACCGGCACTCGGCTCATCCTTTCTAACATGACCTGAATGGAGGTGTCTGCGGGCAGCGTCTGCCGATTACAATTTTCTAAAACACACTGGCGTAACAGTGCCCCTCGCCTCCACTGCGGCACCCCAGCTGTGATAGCCGCGGATACCCTGTCATCCTGCAGGGACTCAAAGAGCACTGGAAACGCCGCTTCTCCTCGGCTTAAAGTTCTAACGTCCTGAGCTAGTTTTTCATCGCCCTCTTCCAAAGCTTTCTGTTCTACCTTCGCCCAGCTAATCCTGCGTCTCCCTTCCCCCGCGCGAAACGGAGCAGCGCCCCCGCCTCCACCCAGCGAGGGGGGGGGCGCGAGCGGCGGCTGGCGCGCCGGCGGCTGCTCCTGCCGAGAAGGGACACTGCTTCCTCGCACCGGGCGAGAAGGCATAGAATCACCCGGGGTGGGGGGCAAAGCCGGTTGATCGTCCCCCTGTGGTGGTTCGGACGGCGCACAAGGAAGGGGCAGACACCCCTCCTCCGGCTGCGGCGGCGCGGACGCCGCGGCGGCCGCTTGCTCCGTGCGCGCCGCGGCGGCCGCTTGCTCCGCGGAAGGAGCGCCCGCCTCCGGGGCCGCGCCGCGATCGGGCGGCGACCCGTGCACCCCCAGAACCACACACTTCCCTACGGCCGGCAAGCTAGGCGTTTCGTTCCCAATGCCGAGCATTCCCGGGATAGGGTGCTCCCCTCCCGGGGTCCCCCCGCTCCCTTCAGTGACCCCTTCTAACTTTTCCATGGCTACGGCAGCAACTTTTTCTCAGTCTGGTACCTCTGCAAACAGGTCGTTACCTCCCTCCAGGGCTTCCCAAGTTTCGCGCATGCTTTGTTGCTGTCTAGAATTCCCTCAAACAACTGATCCCCATATTTCCGCCATTCAGGCAGGTCAAAGATCGTATTAGGGTCCCTGAAGCAACCCTTTTCTACTCCTAACGTAACTAATCCTGTCACCTGTTTTAAGGTGTCTTTGCTAACTCCCCGCTTTTCTAAAAAGCGTGTTAATAAGTCTACGGCTACCTCTTTGTCCATCTTCGTCCAGCTGGTTAACCACTTCTAGCTGATCGCAACGGCCTCTGCGTCCCTCCGCGCCGGCCCCTCCGCGTCTTCCCGCGCCGCGTCTATCCGCTGAATCTGCGATCGCCACGCAGCTTCTCAGAGTGTAGCCGTTTCGGGCGGCGGACCTTTCTCCCGAGGTCCGAGCTATCGGATCTCCCCTTCGTCGCGCAAAAGGTATAGATCTTAGCTCCCCGGTCGCTGCTACCGGTGCTTTCCCGATCCCGCCGGTCCGGTCCCGCGCGTCCCGCACGTCGGGGTCACCATTTGTCGGCGAGAGGAGCAAGACGACGATCCAATGTGGTTCATAAATCAAGCTCGTTTATTGTCAGACAGTGCACATACTTATACTACCTTACGTGCTCAAAATATTATTCACTTACAGAAGTTTCACACGGGATCTTTCTCTAATCTAATTAAAACACAGACTGGTCTCAGAAGGCAATAACATCAACAGTTTCTTCTGCCAAGCTAATCTCTAGACACCTGCACCTTGTTTACAGCTCTCATGTCTCCCTTTCCCACAGTTGTTTTGAGAACAGCCTTGAGCAGAGGCCTAACACTTATCTATGGAGTCTGGATTGCTCACTTATACCTTATGTCTGTGCAGCCAGAAATGGCCATTTCCCAACAGTACTGTAATTAGAGAAAAGTCCCATGTGAAACTTCTGTATGAGAACAAACACTGTGTGTATGGTAGAAGAAAAACTTATCACGTAGTTTTATTTTTGGCGCGCTGTAAGGTATAAGTATGCTCACTGTCGGACAATAAACGGCTTCACTTTCGATCATATTGATCTGGCATGATGTCCCATCATTTTCCCCGCACACATCTATGACTCCAAGAGGACTGCAGTCACCATTTAATCGGACTGAACCCAACACTCTGACCAACAGGTGGTCAGGTTGCATTTTGACTCTGTCAATGCTTTTGTACTATTGTATTTCTTTTAATATTCCTATTAAATCGTAGTCCTGACTTGGAGTCTCTCACTGGTTTCCTTTCAAACAGTTTCATAAAATTAATTTGATATATATATATTTTTAAACACCTGTCATGGGTTGACCCTGGCTAGGTGCCACGTGCCCAGTCAGTCACTCTATCACTCCTTTTCCCACTGGGAGAGAGGAGAGAATAATAGGGAGAAAAGACTAGCAGGGTAAGATAAGGCAGTTTATTACAGCAAAAAAGAAAGAAACGAGGAGATCTGCACACGCAAGAGCCAAAGAGAAAAAAACAATCAGTCTCTACTTCCCATCACCAGCGATGTCCGGACACTTTCTGGGAAGCAGGGCTCCAGCACACGTAATGGTTGCTCCAGAAGGCAAACACGGAAGACTCATGAATGTCCTCCATTCCTCCTCTCTTCCTTCCCTTATATATCTGAGCTGACGTCATATAGTATGGAATATCCCTTTGGCTGACTGGGGTCAGCTGGCCTGCTCGTGCCTCCTCCCAGGATCTTGCCCACCCCCATCCCCTTCAATGAGGGAAGGAATGTCAAAGGGACAACAATGCTTGACAGTAGCCAAAACACTGCTCTGTTATCAACGCCAGCTACCAATGCAAAGCACAGCACTGTAAGGGCTGTGAGCTTTACCCCAGTCAGACCCAACACAATCTCCACCCCTTATTCCATACCATTTGCATCACGCTCAGATCCCATATAATCTATATATTCTCATTACTAGAATCCTTTCTTACCCACATGTCCAATTTAAGCTACATCTTTCAACCATCCCTATGACATTAACAACTATCTCCCATGCATTCACATTCCTCCAGGTGGTCTCCATTCCAGCAGGATGTGGGGTCAGGACAGGAGGAATAGTAAACTTGATGGTCGAGCACTGACACCATCCCTGATCATTAACGCCTTTTTTTTACTCCTCGCCGAAATTCGCTCTTTGTCACCTCATGTCCCTTCTGCTACTTTACCTCCTGCAACATACAACTTCCAACATACATTATTCTTACCCCAAGGTTAAATTGCCGTAAGGTACACACGGGGTCTCACCATCCTTCCGCATTACCCACCAAGTGCACTCAGGTCCTTGGGCAAAGACAGTCCCACGAATGTGTTTGCCCTTCCCCATGGGGGAAGCAACCCACACTGACTTCCCCAGCCACTTTGCTCTGTGTAGTGCAGGAACCTTGTCTCCCTCCACAGTGTCTAAGGGTTTAGTTTGGGCGGGACCAGGGCGGTTAACAGATCCCCTAGTACTGACTAGCCAAGTGGCTTCTGCCAAATTCACATCCCAATGCTTCCATGTCCCATTACCTAGTGCCCGTAGCATAGTTTTTAACAGTCCATTATATCTTTCAATCTTCCCAGAGGCCTGTGGGTGATAAGGAATATGATATATCCACTTAATGCCATGCCTCTTTGCCCAGGAGTTAATAAGATTATTTTGAAAATGAGTCCCATTGTCTGGCTCAATTCCATCTGGGGCACCATGTCGCCACAAAATGTGTCTTTCAAGACCTGAAATTGTGTTCCGAGCAGTGGCGTGGTTTACTGGGTATGTTTCCAGCCAGCCAGTTGTGGCCTCCACCATGGTGAGGATGTAACTCTTGCCTTGGCGTGTCCGTGGCAATGGCCCAATGTAATCAGTTTGCCAGGCTTCACCGTACTGGAACCCCAGCCACCGCCCTCCACTCCAAAGAGGCTTCACTCGTGTGGCTCACTTGATGGCAGTGCATGTTTCACACTGATGAATAACCTGTGTGATGGCCTCCATGGTCAGGTCCACCCCTCAGTCACGAGCCCATCTGTATGTTGCATCCCTTCCAAGATGCCCTGATGTTTTGTGGGCCCATCGGGCTATAAATAACTCACCCTTTCTCTTCCAATCTAGGTCCACCTGAGCTATTCCAATTTTGGTGGCCTTATCTACCCGTTCGTTGTTTTGATGCTCCTCCGTGGCACAACTTCTGGGCACATGGGCATCTACATGGCGTACTTTCACAGTCATGTTTTCTATCCGTGCCGCAATGTCCTGCCATAATGCAGCAGCCCAGATGGGTTTTCCCCTGCGCTGCCAGTTGGTTTTCTTCCACTGCTGCAGCCATCCCCATAGGGCATTAGCCACCATCCAGGAGTCGGTATAGAGTATGGGCCACTTTTCTCTCTCAGCAATCTCTAGGGCTCGTTGGATGGCTTTCACCTCTGCAAACTGGCTTGATTCACCTTCCCCTTCAGCAGACTCAATGACTTGTTGTGTGGGATTCCACACAGCAGCTTTCCACCTCTGATGGTTTCCTATCACTTGGCAGGATCCATCAGTAAATAAAGCATATTTTCTTTCCTTTTCTGGTAACTCGTTATGTGGTGGTACTTCTTGGGCATGAGTCACCTTCTCAGACAGTGCTCCAAAATCTCTGGCTTTTGGCCAACTCAAAATCTCTTCTGGGATTCCTGGGAAGTTGGGTTTTCCCATTTGGGCTCGTTGTGTAATTAAGGCCACCCACTTACTCCGTGTAGCACTGGTTGCATGATGCATGGAGGGAATGTTTCCTTTGAACATCCAGTGTAGGACAGGCAATCGTGGTGCCAAGAGGAGACATGCTTCTGTCCCAACAACTTCTGAGGCAGCTCGAACCCCCTCATAAGCAGCTAGTATTTCTTTTTCAGTTGGAGTGTAGTGGGCTTCTGATCCTCGATAGCTCCTGCTCCAGAATCCTAATGGCTGACCTTGGGTTTCTCCTGGGGTCCTCTGCCAGAGGCTCCAGGTGAGGCCCTGCTCCCCGCCTGCAGTGTAGAGTATATTTTGCACATCTGGTCCTGTCCGAACAGGCCCAAGAGCTACCGCATGATCTATTTCCTGTTTGATTTGCTCAAAGGCCTGTTTCTGCTCAGGGCCCCACTTGAAGTCATTCTTCTTCCGGGTCACTCGATAGAGGGGGCCCACAAGTTGACTATAGCCTGGAATGTGCATTCTCCAGAATCCCACAAGGCCCAGGAAAGCTTGTGTTTCTTTCTTATCAACTGGTGGAGTCATATTGGCAATTTTGTCAATCACCTCTGTAGGCACATGATGCTGCTCATCCTGCCATTTGATTCCCAGGAACTTGATCTCCTGTGCAGGTGCCTTCCCTCTGACTGGGATTGGAGAGGAGCGATCTCTTGGGCTGCCCTTAGAAGTTGGGGCAGTGGCTCGCAGGGATGTGGGAGCACCCAGTTTCTTCTACATTTCGGAGCCAGGAGGACGCCACCTCTACAGTTGGTGTATCCATTTGCAGGTAATAGGGTGCTACCAAGCCGCTGGAATATGAACCTGGGGCGCCTTGAACCACCTTCCTCCACATGGTGAGCGTACAAGGGACATCCTCTGGATCTTTGGGGACGCTATCATCCTTTAGATCACTATAGACAATTACCAGCACTGCTAATTCTCTCAAGTACTGGATACATTCATCCACATTGGTCCACTTCCCTGGGGACTTTACAAGATCTCCCTTAAAACGATATCTTGCCTTCACACTTGAGAGAAGCCATCTCCAGAGGCTACAAGTTGCTCCTTCCTTTGCAAGTCCTCTTTCAATTTCCCGATCCTTAGCAAGGGATCCAAGCTGTTGGGTTTCATGGCCTTCTTACTGCTCACTATCAGCCCCGTTGCCCCAGCATTGCAGCAGCCATGCAGGGATCATCTCACCTGACTGGCAGCTGTAATCCTTTCGCAAGTCTCGAAGTTCGGATGGGGTCAGGGACCAAATACCTTCAGTCTCCTGTTTAATCTGCCTCACTCCCTTCGATTCCTTTGCTGAGGGACCTGCCTCTTGATCTGGCCCCACCTCTTCTTCTTCCTCTTCTTCATCCCCTTCTTCTTCTTCCCTTACTAATCGGTGGCTTGGGCCTGAAACTTGCCTTGTCCATTTTTTTTTGTTTTCACTACTGGGGCAATTACTGTAGTTGCTGTGATTTGGTTCCTATCTCAGCCATAGTTGTTGTGGTTTGTGTCCCTGCCTCAGCCATAGTTGTAATTTGCGTCTCTGTCTCAGCTATAGTGTCTTCAGACACTGTTTGAGTTCCTGCCTCAAACACAGCCCTCTGAGAATATTGAACAGAGGCCCGGTAGGCCCAGGCCAGCCCCCAGTAAAGGGCGAGAAGCTGCTCGCATTCCTGGGAGTAAACGAGGCACCCTTCTGTCAGTCTACGGGCCAGTTTGTTAGGGTTATTTACCTCTTTGGGAGTAAACTCCCAGGCAATGGGAGGTGATAACCGCCCTAGGAACCTGCCCAAATCCCTCCATACACCTTTCCACCCAGGAACTGGGTTCCTCAGGGCAGATTTTAACAGCTCCTCACCCAAGGTTCGTTTCCTTCTGTACCAGGGTGATGAAAGCTTTCATGAATTCCATAAGGCAACAAGAGTGTTGGCTAATATTATTAATAATATCAGAAAGCTTATATAAGGGTTGGCAGTAATCACGGGAGCCTGCAGTAAAAGATCATCCATACTCATATTCACCCAGGGCAGAGAGAAGGAGTTATATTCATTCACAGTCATTGTTTGTTTCAACATGTTGCCAAACTTAGTAAAACAAAGATAAGCAGTGTGGCAGCAGAAGGCCGTATGCCATGTAGGAGCTTACTACTTGAGAGCTGCTATTGATAATTACTAGAGCATGCAATATATATATGTATTTATATATAAAACTGCCTTTATCTCGCCCCATGTTTGGGTGCCAAAAGAGACTGTCGTGGGTTGACTCTGGCTGGGTGCCAGGTGCCCACTCAGTCACTCTATCACTCCCCACTGGGAGAGGGGAGGGAATAATATGGAGGAAATTCAGCAGGGTAAGATAAGTGTTGTGGTGGTTCCAAGTCCCCAGAAAACCCTTTTCCCCCCACTAGGAAGCCCAGGGCTGGGGACTCCCCTGAGGCAGAGCCCGGGGTGGTTTGCCCTGTAGATGGGCCGGGCATCCCAGGGGCTGGCTACACTCTTCTCAGCTGCCACTCTTCTTTCTTATCACCTTTAGGCTCCAGAACTCAGTACTTGATCGTATTATCCCCTGCCAGTCTCCTCTTCTCCTCCCCCTTCCTTTCCCAGTTGGTTCCTGTCCCCAACCCCTCCATAGTTCCTACCCCAAGCCCATCAGTGATTGGTTTGTAATCCCTCAATAAAAGTCTGATGCAGAAGGTGCCCCAGGTCTTTCACCTGGGTGCCCAGAGAGCTAGCAACACGGTGTCTCTATTATCCCGGGTGAAAGAACCCTCCCATGATACTCCGGCTCTTCGGTTACAGTGACCACCGAAAAGGGAGGACGCAGCCTGCGGTAAGGGGCATGAGACCCGACAGCAGGGAACCCGCTCAGGTCGGGGACACTGGCTGTAAACGCTGTAGGGCTGCTGTCCGAGACCCTTGTGGGCGGCTGGCCGGCCCAAGCCAACGGCCACAGATAAGGCAGTTTATTACAGCAGAAAGAAGAAAACAAGTGGGGATCTGTGCATGCAAGAGCTAAAGAGGAAAAACTATCAGTCTCTACTTCCCTTCAGCAGCGATGTCCTGACACTTTCTGGGTAGCAGGGCTTCAGCACACATAATGGTTGCTCAGGAAGGCAAACATGGAAGACTCCTGAGTGCCTCCCCCTCCTCCTCTCTTCCTTCCCTTATATATCTGAGCTGACATCATATGGTATGGAATATCCCTTTGACTGACTGGGGTCAGCTGGCCTGCTCATGTCCCTTCCCAGGATCTTGCGCACCCTCATCCTCTTTGGTGGGGGAAGGAATGTCAGAGGGACAGCACAGCTTGGCAGTAGCCAAAACACTGGTCTGTTATCAATGCCAGCTACCAATGCAAAGCACAGCACTGTAAGGGCTGTGAGCTTTACCCCAGTCAGACCCAATACAGGGTACAAGACAATTGTCGCAGGTTGCTGTATGTGAGGACGATTAATGTGTTTCAGATGAAGAAAGAATAGTTTTAAATATTATTAACTTGAATCACTGAAGAATATGGAACAGAAAGTAGATAAGACAATCAGAGGTAGATAATATTGCAATTCTTGCTATTGAACGATTTGTTGGTGATTTATGTAGTTAAAATTGAGTAGAAAAATATAACAGAATTTAGTGGGCACTTACACAGAGAGGTGACAAAACCAGAAAACTGGAGTCAAAGTGCTATTATCAAAGTTGTCTTACAGGAAGATACTAAGACATGTGGTGGAGTCTTGTTAGTAAGACTTTTTGAAGAACAAGGGAGACATGTATAAAAAAAGATTGAGAAGGCAGAACCAGATAATATTGTGTTTAAGAAGATTAGAAATGAATCTGTTTTACATGGAAAGTTGAAAGGTAAGGATGAATTTCCTTTTTCATGTGTTACTTAACTGGTTTTGGTTTGTTTGGGTTTTTTGGTTGGTTTGGTTTTGGTTTTTTTCCCTGAGAGATGACTTGCAGAAATTTATATAGCTCTATCCTTTTCTGCCAAATCTTGTACTTGCTTATATAAAATATTCTTTTGTTGCAGATTTGCTAAGTATAGAAAAACAATCTCGAAAATGTTATCCGGACTCTTTCGAATGCATGGCTTTTTTGTAGCCTCTTATCCATGGGAAGTCATGGTGAGAACAGTGATTCATCATCTCTATGGTGTCCATGAAGATGTTCACTGGAAATGAGCCCTCTGCCCATCCCGGTTATGGATTGAGTGAAAGCGTTAGACAAGCCCTGCCTTAGGTTCCGATTTTTGGCAGCAACTTTATTCAGGTGACCTGCACCTAAACCTCTCTGGCTCACAAGTTCTTAAGAATGGCAGATCAGGTCTGTTATATAATGAGTTATTTATTGAGTAGACAGGAGGTAACAGACAAAAGGCCTTAAACAGAGTTACTTACTACACAGTATAAAAATAAAAGATCTACTTGTAGATTGCATAAAACAGTGCATAACATAAAGGTACCTATATGATAGCTAGCAAAGAAATAGTATAGATTAGGAGTCAATGTAATTTACCACCAAATTGATGATGGGGTACTCAGATTCCTTTCACTCAACTCTCGAGAGTAATTCAGGGCCAGTGTCTCAATCCTTGAGGAGAGATCCCCACACATTTCCAGGGAATGTGCAAAATATTTCTGTTTTGTGAAAGTTTGGTGTAGCTTTTATGGTTTGTAAAGTGAAGTGTCTGTTAGTCATAAACTCAAGCTTATCGTCCTTCAATCTGCTCTCATGGCAAGATGTTTATTTTCAGCTGGGAATGCCACCTCCTTGGCACGAGTAGTAACTCACTACCAGACAGATGCCTCGCTTGAGATATTTCACCAATTAGCAAATTCATGTGAGTGGGAAGATGCCCTGAGCTATTGCACCAGCTGATAGGCAGAACAGGTAAGCTCTCCTGTGGTAGGGGAATGTCCCGCCACATTCCCCCACTTCTTAAATATATTATCCCAGAGGTGCTACCATCATTGCTGATGGCCTCAGCCTTAGCCAGCAGCAGGTCTGTCTTGGAGCTGGCTGGCTTTAGCTCTATTGGACATAGGGAAAGCTTCCAGCAGCTTCTTACAGAAGCTACCCCTGTAGCTTCCCCCCGCTACCAAAACCTTGCCATGCAAACCTCATAAAACTTCAATTTTAGCACAGCTTCATAATGGATTTTTTTTCTTACTGAAACTTAGCAAGTCACTACTTAATGTAGGCGCTAACTAAATAACTTTGTATTTATAACAGGTTATTCTGAGCAGTGATATCATCATCCTGATAATCACGTGCTGTATGGCAATCCTTTATATATATTGACAGTTTCAGAACCTGAATCAGCTTGGGTCAAAATACATTTTTAAATTTTTATTTATTTGCTGTGTGCATTTTAATTGTATTGTAAAATATAAAATGATAATAAATAAAAGAGTTTTAACACTTATGTACAGAACGGGATTATTTTAATTTTTTGCTAGATAGCAGAGTGTCCTGCATAGATTCTCAATTCCTTTTTAAGAGAGATTTTGTAGGATTATATAAACATTGGAAATATGGTTATTAAAACAATTGTTTATTGTGTGGAACGCTAAAAATATAGAGCTGTTTAAGCCTGCTTTCCTTTTTGCTGGTAATTGATAAGATTTGTGGCTTTTATTTCTCACAGTCTTGCTTTGCATGCAGAATAAATTTTAAATTTAAATATCTGTATAAAAATAGCATAGCATCATCATTGGTTTATATCACAACTGTTTATACACTCTGAGAGATGAGAACTGACATTTGTTTGCTTCAGAATTGATCTAAAGGCATAGTGTTTTGTTCTTCCTTTTGTCTTCTTTTCTTTATCTACCAACATATACAAAAAGAATTTTCCAATTTAATTTTTTAAAAGGTATTGCTGACCTCTTCACAATTTTCTCAAGTTTTGTTTTTACTTCAGTGGTAATTCACTTCTTCAATAAAGCATTGACAGGTTCAAAGTAAGTAATGAATTGTTTTTCTGGATTTCTTGCTCAAATTTTTTTCCTGTACAATAAACCTAGATTTTTACTCTTAACATATGCCTCTCTTATTTTTTGGTTTTTTTTTCAGTTAAGTTTTACCGTTCTTCCTGATTCTGATTGATCTTTTGGGAGCAAGTGCATTAGCTAAATTTGTGCTCAGTTCCAACTCACAGGTCAGGGTTTGGTTTTGGTTTTTTTTTTGTTTGTCTGATTTTTGCAATGGGGCTTTTGAATTTATTATTCAAAGATGAATAATCCAGGTGGAGAGACAGGTGAAGACTATATTGGGGATATATAAAAAGGATCAGATTTAATTAATGTTCTATATTCTACATTGTCTTTTATTCAGATCAGTGTTCAAGTGAATAATGACGTTGTAAAATTAGTGTGCATAATCATGCAATTGTGACAGGATAAGTGGGAGCTTCAGACAAGCCCTGCCTTAGCCTCACATTTTGGCAACAGTTTGAATTCAAGAAATCACTCTGGCCTACAAGTTCTAAGGATGGCAGATCAGGTCTATTTATAAAAATTAATTATTTATCAAACAGACAGGAGATAACAGGCAAAAGATCTTAATCAGAGTTACTGCACAGTATAAAACTAAAAAGAACTACTAGTACATTACAGCAAAACATAAACCAGTGCATGACATCAAGGTACATATATTAAAGCTAGCAAAAGAAATAGTATTGATTAGGAGTCAAATGTAACTTACCACCAAAATAACAATAATTTACACAGATTCCTTTCACTTAACCTCCAGGAGAGCAACCGCAAAGCAGGCATCTCTACTGTCTTGGTTTGAAAGACAGGTGTCTGCCACAGAAGGCAGGAACCTCCCTTGGAATGGAGAATATGACCCCCCTCCCTCTGAATTATTAGGTGCCAGTTCAGTGGTTGCTCTCACGAACAAAAACTCACCCCATAGCAGAAGCAGCAGGACAGGGCTGGGCCCCGGAGGCGGCAGCGAATTCCCCCCCCCCCCAAGACAGCAGTCTCTGCCTTTTGCCCAGTCCTCCAGTAGCAGGCAGTAGCTTTACTGAGGTGGCCAGTACCCCAAAACCCACTCTCGTTTGCAACTTCTTTAATAATGGCTGATTCGGTCTATTATAGAATGAATTATTTATTTAATAGACACAAAACTGACAGACATAAGACTTTGGAGAAACTACTACACAGGACTAGAACAAAAAGACTACTAGTAGGTAAATATACAGTGCACAATAAGGTACCCTTTTCTTTTACAGCTAGCAAAGAAATAGTATAAGCTTAGGATTCAATGTATCTTACCATTTAGTTGTTGGTGGGGCACACATCGAGATTCTTTCTCTCAGTTCCCAGGAAAGTAACCGCAGAATCTGCATCCAAATTCTGGGAGAGAATTCCCTTATGCCTTCAGGGTGGGTGTGTGGGAGGCTTCTGCCTCTGTGATAATTGTGTGTGCTTTTATAGTTTGTAAAACAGTGTCTCAGTCAGGAATATTTATTTTCCTTTATGTCTTCCCACTTCTGCTCTCCAGACTAAGATGTTGATTCTTAGTTGAGGCCTGAGCCCTTTTGGCACCAGAGATGACCCTTTGCTGTGTTTTTCATCTGCCTAGGTTATCTCTTCCATCAACCATCTGTGGTAGAGGGGGTTAGACATGTCCTGCCACAAGTAGCCCGCTGGACCCTTCCCCTGAACTGTGGCCACTTATTTTGTCTCTCTTAAGTACCTGGTCATTATTCTCTCCTAGCAACACATGGGAGAAAATTCTTTGAGAGAAAGAAACAAAAGGAAGAATCCTAACCCCCAAGACCTACTTATGGGAGAAACTCCACACATTTCCAGGGAAATGCATAGAAAATTTCTGCTTTGTGAAAGTTTGGTGTAGCTTTAATAGTTTGTACAGTGAGGTGTCTGCCAGTCAGAAATCCAGCTTATCTTTCAGATCTTGCTTTGACAGTAAGATGGTTATTGTCAGTTGGGAGATGCCAGACCAATGTTAATCTCATGGCACCAAAATAACTCACTACAAGAGAACTTGTCCTGTTTGAGTTATCTGACTGGTTAACATACAACAGATAAGCTCTTGTGGGGTTGGAGTGATGTCTTGCTACAGTGATCCAAGTTAATTGTATTTATGAGTACTTTATAGGTTCAGAACTTTAAACAATAATGCTTATAGCTCTGTTGAGGAGGCTAGAGAACCTAGACCTAAGTCTTCCGTTTACTGGTAGAAAAAAGTCAATTTGTAGGACTCAGGAGCAGTATTTAAATAGACATGTTGTCCCATCCTGCTGTAAACAGGGGGAGTCGGGGAAGATTTTTTTTGATAGATTTCTCAGATGAAAATAAAGCGCAAATGAGACTATTATATCTAAGAACCATTTATTGATAAAGAATAAGTGCTCCTACCGAAGACAGAGAGAAAAGAGAGCAGAGAGGGAAAAGAGAAACAGAAACAGAAGACAGGGGAAGTGTTATCCAAGAACCCTGGCACTCTGCCAACTTCAGCTTGGCAGGCAGAGCATGCGTGCTGCAAGCGGAGATGAGTTTTCATGGCTCCCATAGTGGGCTGGGGGTGATTTCCGAATCACAGCACACTGCATGTCTCAGCCTGACTCATAATTGAGAGACGGGACTCTTCAAGGGTGCAATCAAAGACGTTTCTAGATTCTAAAGCATGGGTTTTTTTTATACTTACTAGTTTCAGGCAAAACTTTCCACTACCTTAATAAATCATGTTTCTTCACAACATTTATTAGCTCCCGTCCTGCATGACTTCCTTAAAACAAGAAACAATGTAATACATAATGTTCCTTCTACTTAACCACCTTCAAACACTTGCTTGCTGTTCCTAGGGCTTATGGCCCACTAAGGACAGAATGTCTACTTCATTTACTAACTGTGGGGTGCGCTCTGCCAGGCCCCCCAACTGCCCCTCCACATCAGCCATTGGCAAAGAGCAGTCTGCCGTGGCTTCAGGCGCACTCCTGGGGCAGCTGCAGATTGTCAGGGTCGGGGTGCGGCAGCTACAGGTGTCATTCTCTGGGGGAAACGGTGGCGCACCAGGTTGTCCCGGTGATGAGCTGCCTCAGGGGAAGTGGTGAAACAGGGTAGAACAGGTATGGATAGGGAAGCTGGACCGCTGGGAGGAAAAAGCAAGGGGAGGAGGGGGATTAAGCTGACCTCCAAGAAACCCAAAGAAAAATTGTTCCCATTGTGTCACAGTTAACAGTTTTTATGTGCTAAGGCTCCTCCCCCATAGCCCAATTTCCCGGACATTTTTTTTCCAGGCATTTTTTCCTGGGCATCTGGACATTTGTCTCACTGGCAATTGGGGGGGTCCCTCAAAGCCCGAAAGTAGAAGCTTTCTCTCCCCTGATTGGCTGTCAGGATAAGCCTTCCCAGGGACAGTGCTCCCAGCATGTGTACAGCCCCTACAGGAATCCTTCACCTCATGTGTAACATATGGTGAGGCATAAATAAAAAACAGATTGGTTCCTCTCACATGCTGATATAGAAACCCCTGTAGGGGTTTGACTTCACCGCATTTAGTTTCTGGCTAAATGCCAGCACACTTACCTAAATTTATCTAATTTTGTTGTGAGATAAGGATTAGGAGTAGGCAAAGGAGGCTCAAACTTTAAGAATATAAAGAAAGTTTATTAATAAACCTAAAAAAGGGAAAAAAACCCAAGGAAAACCAGAACAAAACCCTCAGATGACTGCTCCTCCCTCCACCTCTCCATTTCTTTCCCACTGACAACACAAAAAAACACCACTTTGAACTTTCAGTGAGTTTACCACCTCTAAAATAGTCTTTTCTCAGTTAATTTAGGGAGAGAAGTTTCTCTTGCTTATACCATGGACTTCTCCACAAGAAATACAGTTTTTATGGTTCCAGCCCCACAACCAGCAGCCGCCCAGGAGGAAAATCTGCTTGTTGTGGAAGATCCCTCCCACACTAGTAGCCTTCCTACTGCTGCTATGGTGGGCTATGCTGGTCCATGGGGTACCCTTTTAAGGATGAGTATTTCTATTACAGCAGCAAAGAAATCCCTTTCTTCTATTACTGGCAACATAAGTCCTCCTCCACCACTCCCCAGGGTGAGGGATCACAGCTTCTTCTCTGTCTCTGCTCAAGCTTCTCATCAGGCCGCAATTACTTCAGTGTCTACTTTACTCTACACAGGTGCCTTGGCTAACTGGCTGCAGCTAAAACATCTCATCCCTCCTTTGGACCATTTTCTCATATATTACAGGGAATATTTTAGCTTAGTCTCAACCATGGTTTCACAAAAGAATTTTCAGCTTCACCACTGAAGCACTCCTCATGGTCCTCCCTCTAGGCGCCGGCTCTGCTTCCCTCACTGACTTGAGTCTCTATGGTGTATTTCTGTAGGTGTCCTCACTATTTTCTCCCTCTGTGCAAGGGAGGATGGGTGTCTGCAAGTCTCATTTGGGCAGTGAGAGGGCTAATCTCTCTCTCAGGCCTTGCAATGGTCACGTGGTGTCTGCCCGCACTGTTTGAGTGCAGCATCTCAGCATCCGAGCTGACGGGGAGGGAGAGCAAGGGCTCGGCCCTGCCTGGCAGTGGCTAGAATTTGCAGCCGAGCTGAATGGAAAGGCTCAGCTACAGCTCCAAACCCTTTTTCCCCCCCACCTCCCTCTGAGGGGGAAGGGGAGGGGGCAGAGGGAATGGTGCAGTCTTACCGGGGAGAGAGAGCAGAGGACCTGCTTCTCTGGCACCAACAAGACAGAAAAATGATCTTTACCCAGGTGTCCCTCTCTTAAATATGGTTTTATGGCTGAAGGCAGAACCACTTTTAATTGGTTTGCATACCTATTAATACTCAAAACTAGCTGGTCACTGGCTGTGTCTCCCAGGAAGCAAGCTGTACCACTTCCTGCAGCATAGGCCACCTCCGAGACTGACCCTTCCTGGGCAAACCCAGGGCACCCCCCCATATTTTCTAGACAAAAATCCTAGCAGAACAAACATGACATGTAACTAGATACATATGCATGCTCTAATGCAATTAACACTAAACAACACAAAGGATTGACAGTATATCTTGCCCATCATACATTTGAATGCTCATTTCCTAATATTCTAAGTTCTGAAATAAAAGTATTTTTAGTGAAATTAATTTATACTTACAAAATGCTGTACATGACTGGGCATAATAAGTGTGACAAAAGCAATGTAACATACAGTAAATATACTAATAACATGCTGTATATATGAGCATATTGTGTATTTTCTCTATATGTAATATATAGTGTATTGCATTTAATTATATAATAAATACGAGTACAGAAATTTTTATTCATTTCCAAAAAAGTATTTCACAAATAAGTTTTCGTCACAGCTTATCTCCACATCCCCTCAAACTAACAACAGCTGCAACAAAACAGCAGTTTAGAGTTTTCAATGCATGGCTTCGTGAGGAAATCTCTTTCTTCTCAGGGGAAAGTTTTAATGTTTTTTATGTCCTCTTTTTCTGTCAACTGAGTAGAGAGTTAAGCAATTTAAAATAATAAAATTTAGTATGTAGATATGTGGTTGCAAGATCTTTTGAGATACCATGATATAAGTGGCTTCTATAAAGTAAGTTCTGTTCTTCCCAATGTGCTTTAATTAAAGTCTGCGCCTATTGGTGTTGTAGGCGCTTAGAATACTGATGAGCCAAAGGTGGATGAGACTTTTGCTGTGTAAATAAATTCTGTCGAAATATAATAGTTTATGGGAAAGGAAACAAGAAAAAAATGTATTATCTCATAATAGTTAATTTTTAACATCTGTTATATAAGGCATTGTCACCATAATACTCAAGTGCTAATCATGTCATGTGCACTCCCTTACTTTGATTTTTGTCTTTATGCTAATGTACAGAAATTTTTACTTTTAGGATGAAATAAAATATTTCACATGAAATGGCAATTTTAGGCCCTACATTTACACTGGATGCTCTGCAGAGTGTCTTGTGATTGGTGTTGGTACTATGTCAGGCGAGATCTCGTGTCATTCCCATTGTTCCTGTTAACACCTGTCTCGGGGTGATGTTATGATGATACTTTATTCCCTAATCATCTGCTTTATGCCCAGAAATGGCTGCTGTATCTTTAAGATGAACCAGGAGTCGGGGCTGGAGCCTGGGATCCCCAGGTGCTGCCTCTGTTCAAACTGTCTCTCTGGCATGGTTGGCAGCTACACGGATTGTTATATTAGTGCCTTTACTAGATTAATTTTCACCAACTTAGGCAAGAAGCTTCTGGGTTTTTGGTTTTTCTTCCTTCCCCTGATCTGGAAGCTTTTCACAGGCAAATCCTTTCAGCGGCTTTTTTTTTTTTTCCTTGAACTTTCTCAGTTTGATTTTTCTTTGGTCTGAGGAGCCTGCAGGGGTGGCCCTGGCCTGCCTGAACCCCGGAAAAGACCAAGCCAGCAAAAGAAGGGACATTAAACTCTACCACCTTTGCCTGCTGAGAGGAGAAGACCCATGCCAGAAATCCAATAGGTTCCCAGCTACTGCATGAACTCTTTTTCTCCTCTCTTCCCTGACACAAAGAAGGGCAGCTGCCATCTTTGCTCCTAGCCACGTGGAAGGAGGGAGTGGGGTGTAAGGTTCAATTTTTTTCCCCCTGTGCTTTGTGGGTGTGCCAGGGTTGGTTTGATAACTGGGCAGAAACACCAATTAAGTGTAGTGGCTTGATTCACCATCCGAGTCACGGCACCAGTTTAATGTGGTGTGTTTGAGCTCTGGCCAAGCGCCAGTGTGTCCACTAGAATTATTTACTCGATTTCTGCTGTAAGATAAGAATTAGAAAAAGGGCAAAAGCAGGCTCAGGACTTTAAAGAATATAAAGAAGGTTTTATTAACAGAACTAAAAGAAAAATAATAAAAATCAGAATAAAACTTCAGAACACTTCTCCCCCACCTCTTCTTGCTTTTCCCACTGACAATGTAAAGAGACAACACTTAGGACTTTCAGTCAGTTTATCACCTCTAAACAATTATTTCTTCAGTTCACTTAGGGAGAGGAGTCTCTTTCTGTCATGCCATGGAAACTTTTCCACAAGAAATAGTTCTCTCATGGTTTTAAGTTTCACGAATAGCAGCCTGCCCGGAAATCTGCAATCGTGAAGTCCCTCCCACATTTTGGTAGTCTTCCCACAACTACCTCTGTGGGCCACTGCCCTATGGGGTACAATTTTAAGGATGGGTTGTTCTAGTATAGCAACAAAGATTCTCTTCTTCTATCTCTGGAAGCAAAGGTTCTCTTCTTCTATCCCTGGGGCAGAGGTTCCACTAAATCACAGCTCCTTCTCTTCCTCTGTTCAAACTTCTCACCAGATCACAGCTACTTCAACATTTACTTGCTTCCGCAGAGGTGTGTTGGCTTATGGGCTATGGTTTAGCATGCTACATCCCCCCATGCATGAGTTACAGGGATAACAATCTGATGGATCATGTCTTCATCATGGCTTACAAAATAATTTCAGTCCCGAGATCTGGGGCATCTCCTCATTCTCCTCCCTCTGGGCTTCTGCTCCGCCTTCTTCACTGACCTCAGTGTCGCCATGTTGTGTTCCTCACGTACCTTCACCCTTTCCTTTTCTTTTACTTGAGAGAGGATCGATGTCTGTAACTTCATCTGTGCACTGGAAGAGTTAATATCTCTCCCGGGCCTCTGCGGATGGTCATGTGATCTCTGTCGGGCAGCGGCCGGACCTGCTCAGGTGTAGGATTTCGGCAGCTACACGGGAGAGGGGGAAGAGAGCCTGCACCGGACTCCAGTGGTTGCAGAAGTGGCCCAGATCTCAACGGCTCTGCGCCGCAGCCCGGCCCGGCCCGGTGGAGCAGGGCCCAGCTCTGCCTGGCGCTAGAGCCGGCCCGGCCGTGGTTGGAACTTAGCGGTGGCAGCAGCTCAGCCAAGCCGCGCAGTGCCACGGGCCGGCTCGGGCCTCCCTGACCGGGCTCCGTCACGCTGCGGGTTTGGGCTTCCCTTCCCCCACCATCCCGGTAACCAGGCCACGCTGGCCTGGCTCCGCCTAAGGGGGGCAGGGGGGAACGGCTTCTCATCTTTGCAGCAAGCAGGAAGTAAAAGTGTAATGAATGATTAAATGATAAATGTTGGCTTTTCACATATTGCTAGAAATAATGTAGAAATAGTGTTGTGATAAAATATAGCTAAGTAGAAGTAAGATTGTAGTAAAATTATAACCTCGAGATAATTGTGATATATATTGAAAAACGTAGTCATAAATATATAGCTATGAATGTCTTTTGAGTTGATGAATTGAAGCGCCAAGGAATTTTAAAAGAAGATAACACCACTCACCCTGATTCACATCTCCCAAAGAAGCCTCTGCCTGACACTGTCCAGATAGCTGAAGAGGTACCACATCTGTGAGAGGGGGGGGCAGGGACCAGGGAGAGAGGGGTGTGTGAAGTGTAAATTTTTTTCAGAGCTTAATGAATATGCAACAGTTAAAGAGAGTATTTAACCCATTGTAAAATGAATGAAAACTGCACCTCTAGCAAATACGCTATTCGCCCAGCGCTGTTTTTGCCTTTGTTCTACTAATAAATGTTCAATATTATTCTACTAAAATTTTTGTTCGTGGACCCGTTTTTCACAATTTTTTGACCCCGACGTGATGCTCCGCTAGGGCCTGCTTTCTTGCTGGGAAGGGGGATGCCTCTAACAGCTTCCTGTAGCCCAGGAGGAGAGCGGGCACTGGCAGGCAGTAATCAGAAACACGCCCTAAATTGTAGAACAAAGGCAAAATTTTTTTGAGCTCAGCTCTCTTGAAGGGAACCACGGTGAGTCGCCCATAATCCTTGTACATACGAAGACCCGAACAAGAAAGCAGGATTTTGGTAAGTTCTTGTGTGGGGGTCATGAAGGGGGGAATGAATGGTGTGTGCATGAGACATGGATCAGATAGCCAGATTTGCGAAGTGAGATTTTGGAGCACTACTAACCACATTTCCATCCCCTCGCGAGAGGATCAACTGGTGACCGGGCAAAGCGAGAGGAAAAGTCTGAATGAACCCCCAAAATGATTCATTAGGAGTTAAAATCCCTTGGTAGAGATCCATGGACAGGAATTCTTAGGAGTTGAACACCTTGGTGGAGTTCTGGAATAGGGACTCTCAGGAGTTGAAAGCCTTGGTAAGAATTTCTCAGACAGGAGCTCTCAGGAGTTAAACGCCTTGGTAGGAATCTTAGGAGTTAAAACTCATAAGAGTTTGTATTCCTTGGTAAGGGAGAAATTTCCTAGACAGTCCACTAGGAAATCTGATTTAAAGCAGGGAGATTTTGGCTTTGCAATGCAGATTGATTGGAGGTTTGATTGTGAGGTTTAGTTCCTTTTGTTTGGCCTGATAGTATAGATTTGCTAGTGACTTTATCACTGGTAATTCAGTGTTATCAGTGGTTTAGTTTTGTTTGGTTTAGGTTTGGCTAGTAGAATAGTTTTCTCTGTTGAGCAGTCCTCTTGCCCGAAGGGGAGAGAGTCGTTTGAGAATGTAAATAAGAAATTTATAAAGGTGTGTAAGAAGTGAAGTAACAGGTAGGGAATTAAAACAACAGACAACTCAGTGAGGCACGTGGGAAAGTTTAATTGTCACTACTGTGGTGCTCCAGGACATTTCAGGAGGAATTGCCCACGACACGCTGAAGATATTAAAGCACTTGAAGGAGAGGTGACATAAGGGTGTCAGCAGCTTTTTATACTGGGGATGGAACATCAAACCGAGCCCTTCATAATATTAAAATAGGTCCCCAGGAGGAAGAAATGGAATTCTGAGTAGATACTGAAGCTGATAGATAGTCTGTACTGAGGGTTCCTGAGGGGTGTTGTATAGGTAAAAAAGGTTATTAAATTCCAGGGGAAAGGGATCAGAAATAAAACCCACAGCAATTCTGAGGAGAGAGGAAGAATTGGAACGAGACCAGCAACATGAGAAGAAACTTGAAAGGGAGAAACAGTTAACAGTAAAACCTGCAAAGAGGACCTAAAAGCACTGCATGTGTTATAAATAAAAGTGAGAAATTCGTGCTCAAATATGTAATATCGAAATATATAGTAAAAAAGGTTTAGTTGTAACCAGTTTTAGAACAAGCAGAGCCTGCCCAAGAAAAGAGTCGTGGCCTCGCCCAGGGAATGGATTTAAATTCCAAAGACAGCATTACAGAGAACGGCAGCACATCAGGAAAACATTCAGTCGACTCCTGATATCTACATTTCCAAGGAAAACTTCCCGGCAGAGCTGATGGCAGAACTGATCGACCATCTCCGAAAATCCCATCCCAGCTCAAGTGTTAACGACCAGATCGGATGGAGATAAAGAACATCATGAACCATCAGATAACACCCCCGGATGATGAAAAATCGATCAAGCACAGGATGCGTTTTTGTCCACCTCAGTTTCATGAATAGCATGCTTCATGAATATGCTGAGTGACAGAAATAATGCCCAAAATCCGGACTTCTCGGTCAAAACTGTATATATAAACCAGCTGTTAGAAGCAGTCAGGGTGAACAGAGGGAGGTCTGATGCGATAGAGGTCAGACCTGCGTTCACCCAGTTCCAACCCCGGGCTTGGCACTGTCTCCCTTTTCGATCGTGGCATTGCGTGTTCGAACTCTTGGACATGAAATAAATTTTATATTTGTTTTACTATAAATTAGGCGTATTTATTTATAACACATGAAACAACTTGTCTGAGTTAATGATTTCTGCATTCACTGGAATTAAGGCAGACATTGCTTAAATTGGACTACAGCTGTTGCTATCAGCAATCTACTCTGTGGTATTATAAATTCCAGAATGGTAACAACAGAGTTGGTAACATTCACATTTTTAATTTCAGCCATTCAAATTGCCTTCTTTTGTAATGCTACACAGTTTGATGTTATTGTAATGTAAGTTAATTTATATATGTATATAGGAGAACTAGGTATCATAGTTTTAAGTATCTATCCATTTCTCTTTTCATGTGTTCTTTTGGTGTTTAGAATTCTGAAAGGTATTTGATGACTGGCACATATTTTTCAGACAAAATGCAGAATAATTCTTACAGTTCAGTTCTTGTCACCAGACTTCAGTGGCTGCATTTTCACTGAAACAACTTTGTTTCAGGCAGTTGGGATCTGTCTTTGATCATAAATACAGATTTCTTGGACTACCTTAGTTTGATTCATCTCTAATGTACTGAAGACAATACCAGTGTATTTGCCTAAAGGTTCACTCCATTGCAGCAATTTTTTTTGGACATCAAGTAACTTAAGAACAGCTTTAAAGTAACTTTTGAATAAGTTCCCAGATGAAATGATTGGCAGGGAGGAAGCAGAACACTAAAGATTGTCAAAATTGATGTGTGCATGATGCAAAGATTATTAGATTTGCACTTCCACAAACATTTAAGTCAAACCAGGAAACTGTTCCTTCTGTAATGGTTTATTAAGAAGACTTGTGTGGTCTAAGCATATTTTTGTGGGATTAGAAGCTGTAATTTCTTCATCTCGTGTGACAAAATAAAACATAACCAAAACTAGAAATTTCTACTTCATGTGAAATTTAGCCACCTGTAGGAAAGCTACTGCGTTTATTGTTTTTCCTTTAACAAGTGAATCATTTGCACTTTAAGGCTATATAAGAGATTTTTGTTACAGTGTCCTCACAAAAATTGCTGATTATTAGTGTGTAGTGATGTTGATTTTGGAATGGAGGTTAATATCCATTTCTCTGAATGTAATTCCTATCTTGCAGCACTTGGTGTGAACTCCCATTCAAATGAATGTACAAGTTGTCTAGACTAGTAAAAGAACTTTACATTATTTGTTTCTACAGTCTAACAAACTAGTTATTTTATACATGTTTCTTTTCAAGTATATCTATGTTTCTTTATAAGTAATAATGTAAATGATGTGTTTTGAAGTGAGATAAAGGGCAAACTATGTAAAGTTTTCAGTAAAATATGTGTAGGAAGGTATCACAGGGACACAGACAATTTTACTTTTTCTTCTGTTTTAGATGACTCACATAGTGTACACCTACCTGAACTTTCTGTATAGTAATTTTCTGAACTCCTAATTTCCTGTTCTTAATATTTGTCATCTTTTTCTGTGAAAGATGTATTATAACAAGTACCCATTCGTCATGCAAGGTAAATTAGGATAACGTTTTGGGGCAAGAAGAGACTACTTAAAGCAGTCTGAAGAGACACTGAAATACTGTTACTGAAATAGTATTAGATTAAAACTTTCCCCAGGTATTTGTCCCTGATGTTGATTCATGGCTATTAATTGCCAGTGGATTGTTGGCCTCTGCTGTGGTTTGTATGTATTTCTAAGAGAAATGTAAAGAATTTCCACAGTCCTTTTTTTGAAGCAGAATGTACATAACTGAATGCTGTCTAAATATTTTATTTTGTAATGTAATTTCACAATCAGATTCTGGGAACTAGCAATCTCTGCTAAGTGGGAAGTACCTAAGGAGGACTAGGAAATCACAGTATCCTGGATAAAAGAGAATCGGCCTAAGGGGCAGCAAGACACTTGGTGCCTTTAACATAAGAATGACGCAAATTCCCAAGGGCCTGGAGGCCTGTGTGGCTTCCCTGTCTAAAACACCCCCACTTAAATCATCAAGCATGATGTAGTGGTTCGAGTTCACCTACTTGAGTTTCTGGCCAAATGCCAGCGCACTTAGCAAAATTTACTCCATTTTTACTGTGAGGTAAGGATTGGGAGTAGGCAAAACAGGCTCAAACTTCAAAGACTATAAAGAAAGTTTATTAATAAACCTAAAAAAGGGAAAAAAACCAAGGAAAACCAGAACAAAACCCTCAGACAACCTCTCCTCCCTCCACCTCTTAATTTCTTTCCCATTGACCACACACAAAAAGACAACACTTTGACTTTCACTCAGTTTGCCACCTCTGAAATAGTCTTTTCTTAGTTCATTTAGGGAGAGAAGTTTCTCTTGCTTATACCATGGAATTCTCTACAAGAAAATACAGTTTTTATGGTTTTCAGCCTCACAACCAACAGCTGCTCAGGAAGAAAATCTGCTTGTTGTGGAAGATCCCTCCCACTCTAGTAGCCTTCCATCAGTTACTACAATGGGTCATGACAGTCCACGGGGTACCCTTTTAAGGATGAGCAGTTCTATTACAGTAGCAAAGAACATCCCCTTCTTCTGTTACTGGCAACACAAGTTCTCCAGCATTCCCCAGGGCAAAGGGACAGGTCACAGCTTCTTCTCTGTCTCTGCTCAAACTTCTCATCAGGCTGCAATTACTTCAGTGTCTACTTATCTCTACACAGGTGCCTTGGCTCACTGGCTGCAGCTAGAACATCACATCCCCCCTCTGGACCATTTTCTCACATATTACAGGGAATATATTAGCTTATTCCCAACCATGGTTTCACAAAAGAATTTTCAGCTTCATTATTGAAGCACTTCTCATGCTCCTTTCTCTAGGTATTGGCTCTGCTTCCTTCACTTAGAGTCTCTATGCTGTATTTCTGTAGGTGTCCTCACTCTTTCCTCTCTCTGTGCAGGGAAGGATGGGTGTCTGGGAGTTTATTCTGGGCATGGAGAGGGTTAATCTCTCTCTCAGGCCTTGCAATGGTCACGTGGTGTCTGCCCACACTGTCCGAGAACAGCATTCCCGCATCGGAACTGAGGGGAAGAAAAGCAAGGGCTCGGCCCTGTCTGGCCGTAGTTGGAATTTATGATCCAGGTGTGTCTAAACCCTGAAGGGCTCAGCTGCAACTCTGCAATTCCAAACTCCCCTTCCCCGCCCCCCCCCTCCCCCGCCCAGGGCAGGACAAAGGCCCAGTCTTACTGGGGAAAGAAAGAAGGGGCCTGCTTCTCTCTGAAAAGCAGGAAGGCCAAGAGGAAGAGACTCAGAGGTCATCTGCTTATGTAGGATTTTTCCTCGAAGGCGGATCAACTTTTAATTGGTTGGCCTACATATCAATACTCAAAACTACCTGGTTATTGGTTATGTCTCCCAGGAAGGAAGTTGTATTACTTCCTGTAGCATAGGTCACTTCTGAGATTTTGATCCCTCCTAGGCCAACCCAGGACACATGGGTGCTGTGTGAGTGTCAAGTGTTCTAATAAGTGGTATTGTTCTTCAACAAAGAGGCATTCCCACTGTCGGATCTGCCAAAAGCATAAAGAGCAAAAGAACCAAGCAGATGCTGTGGTAGAAGAAATTTTGTGTAGGTGACAATTACTGATACCAGAAATATGGGAAATTCCCGAGGAAAGGTGGGAGCAAGAATTACGCTCATGTGCAGTGTGGTTTGCGAGTAAATGGAACAAATGGTGCAAAGAGAGTAAGACTGGGTTGGCCCCTGCACTTGCCTTAGACGTGATCTGGCCACGAGCGGCAACTTCAGAGGGTAAGAGACCAGGGGGTGCATGCTATACTGGGCCTTTGAGTACAACCATGGCGATCATAATTATTGCATGTATTTTTGCATGGGTAACCCCTAGCAACGCAAGCCCAGCAAATCCCTGCACCAAGCGCAATTCCCCTATACGATGGAAGCAATGAAGCAGCCGTACCTCTCATCTGACTTGGCACCAGAAAATGAATAACAAATGCTATTATGAAACATCCTTAGAAACTTGTAATCATGGGAAATTCTCACTATGAATATTTACATTGAAACTTTCAGAGGGACACCAAGTCAGATTACTGTGTCCAAAGGGACAGTGTGTTTGTTTCATTAAAGCAGGAATGTGAGGCATTTCAGGCAGTGGGGGTGCACAGGATAGAATTAAAAAGGAACTGATAACAGTCAAGGTATACTCAATATTGCTGCAAGTTTGCTCATGTACCAGTTCAAAGATGGGAAACAACACTAGAAGCTGGTTGGTGGGATAACTTACTAGGGATAGCATGGTGGAAGAAACTGTTTTTCTTTTTGTGTGTAATTGCTGGATTGGTATTCCTTCCTTGTTTAATCCCCTGTTTTATCAGACTAATCACAAGTGTCATCCAAAGTATGCAGGTAATCCCTATGCCTTTAAATTTGGAACAAGCTGCTTCAGGAACAGCACAAAGGATAATGGTACTGAAGAAACAAAACAACCCCAAAGACCCCCTTGAAGAAGCCCAGCAAATCTGCAGAGATTTCGAATATAACAATGAGGCTTAAATCACGATTGCAACTCAAGCCAACATAATTGAAAAAAAATAAAAGGGGGGAATTGTAATGAACAAGTAAATGATACATGTTGGCTCTTCGTATATTGTGTAGAAATAGTGTTATGATAAAATATAGTTAAGTAGAAACAAGATTGTAGTAAAATTATAACCTCGAGATAATTGTGATATATTGAAAAATGTAGTCATAAATATATAGCTATAAACGTCTGTTGAGTTGGTGAATTGCAGAGCAAAAGAATTTCAAGAGAGACAAGAGAAGATAAGACCATTCGCCCCAATTCACATCTCTCAAATAAGCCTCTGCCTGACACTGACCAGATACTTGAAGAGGCGCCAAGCCGGTGGGAGGGGGGGCAGAGACCAGGGAGAGAGAGTGTGTGTAGTGAAATTTTTTTTCAGAGCTTAATGAATATGTAACCATTAAAGAAAGTATTTAACCCATTTGTGAAATGAACAAAAACTGTGCCTCTAGCAGATATGCTATGCACCCAGCACTGGTTTTGCCTTTGTTCTAATAAATGTTCAGTATTATTCTACTAAAATTTTTGTCCGTGGATCCGTTTTTAACAACCTCAAGATAGTTGTGATGTGTTGATAAATGTAGTCATAAATATATAGCTATAAATGTCTTTTGAGTTGGTAAATTGCAGAGCCGAGGATTAAGGCATCTTAAAAGAAACAAAGAAGATAACACCAGTCACATTCAGGAAATCAGTTAACTCACACCTCCCAAAGCTATATATTAGGCTGAAACCGAAGAAACATCAGAGGAAAAAGAGATTCCTGCCTTCAGTTCTGTCGTGGGATAACCTTAGTCGAAAACTCCCGGCACGAAAGAAAGGAGGTGGAGCCGGAAATGAGGTACCCAAAAGGAGGTATTACAGTTTCCGCCTCCAGAACTCATAAGACCAGGAGAGAACCCGGAGAAGCTCTCTTTTAAATTTCTGGTTCACTGAGGAAAGACTCTCTTT
This sequence comes from Eopsaltria australis, assembly GCA_034509425.1. Lineage (NCBI taxonomy): Eukaryota > Metazoa > Chordata > Aves > Passeriformes > Petroicidae > Eopsaltria > Eopsaltria australis. The sequence continues at coordinate 58,176 of JAVTVJ010000559.1, forward strand.
CTCTCCCCTCCGCACGTCTGGTTAGGTATCCTCAGGCCACGTGGCCTGGGGCTGCCAGCCGGGATAGCGCGGAGGGGGGAGGGGGAGCCCGGGCCAGTCTTTCAGCTCCTCATGGCGGTTCTATGCGAGAGGGAACCAAATTGGCTCTGCTCAGCTCTGCCCAAGCTGAGAGAGGTTTCATCCTGCTGCCCCTGGCCAAGGAGCCTTACCGACTCCGCCCCCGCCTGGCCCGGGCCAGGCCAGTTTCCCCACGGTGTGGTGCGGCATGGCGGGAAGAGGGCTTGTGACTGGTCCCATAAAACTTGAACAGGGCCCCCGCTACCCTGTGGCACAGCTTGGTGAGAGAGAGAGCTCAGCCAGCCCCCTACAGTTTGGACACGGTCACGCCAACCCCTGCAGCTGAGACGCAGCTTGGATGGAGAACAGCGCAAACAAACTCCTCTCCCTCAGCTCAAATGCTGAGCATACTACACTTGAACAATGCAGGCAGAGGTCATGTGACCATCGCCCGGCTGAAAGACAAATTAACTGTTTTCTTTCAATATCAGGATGGGACTTAAGAGCATCCATTTTTTCCCCTCACACAGAAAGAAAAGGAATGAAGACACAACAGGTACAACATAAAGACTCCAAGTTAATGAATGTAGCAAAGCTTATATTTAGAAGAAGAAGAGATGAGGAGTGCTTTGAGGCTGAAAATTCTCTTGTAAAAACATGTTGATAAACTCGACTATAATATACCCTGTAATATATGAACAATGGTCTAAAAGGGGTGAAAAAACAGGGGATGTAATGTTCTAGGCATAAGCAGTGGGCTAAGACTCTTGTGTATAAGAATTCCTTGCCCCAGGAATAATAGAAGACTTGTGTTGCCAATAAGGAGAAAAGGGGATTTCGTTGCCGCTGTAATAGAAATGTTCATCCTCAAAAAAGTACCTCAATGACCATCCTATGTCCATTTGTAGTAGCCCTGGGAAACCTACTGAAGTGGGAAGGGTTCCAAAAAAGCAAATCTTTTCCTTCGGGGGATTGCTTACTAGGAGGCTGACAACCATAGGAACTGTGTTTCCTATGGAGAATCAACATAATAGACCAAGAGAAAACTTCTTTCCCTACATGAACTAAGAAAAGAACTTTTTCCAGAGGTGATATTTAACTACAGGTCAAAGTGTTGCCTTTTGTATGGTCAGTGGGAAAGAAATGAAGGGGGTGGGGGGGGCGGTGGGAAGGTGTTCTAAAGGTTTTGTTCTGATTCCTGATTATTATTATTCCTCTTTTAAGTCTGTTAATAAATTCTTTTTTATATATTCCTTAAAGTATAAGCCTGCTTTGCCTACTATTAGTCCTTATCTCACAACAAAAATCAAGTGATTTTGGTAAGTGCACTGGCGTTTAGCCAAAAAACTCAAATAGGTGAATTAAAACCGCTACAAATTGGTGTTTCTGCCCAGTTTCAATTCCCCAAACCCCTAAACCACCACAAATTCTGAGACAATCCAGGCACGGAAAGGCATCATGTTGGCGGGAGGAGGAAGGGACCAGGGAGAGAAGGGGGGTGGGTGCGTGTGAAGTGCAAATTTTCTTCTGAGCTTAATGAATATGTAACAGTTAAAGAAAGTACTTAAACACATTGTAAAATTAATGAAAACTGTGCCTCTGGCAAATATTGCGAAGTGCCCAGCACTGTTTTTGCCTTTGTTCTACTAATAAATGTTCAATATTATACTAAAATTTTAGCATGTGAACTCATTTTTTACACTGATACTTCTATAACCTGAAGCATAACTTTTGATACCTATATAACCTGATATAAATAACTTTTTAGACAATGTAATTGCTAGTATATGGTTAACTAGTTGCTTAATACTGAATTGTCAAAAAAGAGAGAAAAAACTCTCCAGGCGTATGGTTTCAGAAATAGATAAGTATAGTACTAATGAGAAATTGGCAAGTGCAAAGCCAATTAGCCACAAAACAAAGAATTTAGGCCAGTTAAGACCAGACAGACCAAGGAACACCGTAAGTGCACTTGCTCCAAAGTTGAAAAGTTCAGATGCGAAGATGACTTTGGAAGCTTTCATCAATGACCCCTGACAGCTCCCGAATTGGGGAGGCGCAAGCGCAGTGCAAAAGAATTATCTAATAACCGTGAGATCATACTATGTAAATTAGTTCCAGCATGTATGTGATGGTGTTGTAATGACACAGTAACACTAAGCAATACTTACAGTATAAATATAGCACAGCACTGGACAAAAGGTGGGTGGGTTAGGAGGAGAAATCCCCCTCATCTCCAGCGCTGCAATAAACAAATACCTGCTCTATAGGCATCGGTCTATGGGGATTTATTTCCAGCCTACGTTTCGGGCATCAATGGGAGAAAAATTCACTGAAAAAACCAAACCCAGAACAGTTGCTTCTGCTCCAAACACCTTCTGTTGCATTGTTTTCCCCAGTACAGATGAGTACAACAGATGAATGTATGTTTTTAAATTTGTAAAGATATAATTTTTAATTATGAACCTCCCTCTATCCCCAAGACTGGGGAAGGGAGCAGCGTCATTCATGACATAACAAGTCACTGAAGCTTCATGTACACTTCATCATGTACGCATATGTGGTAGTTTGAAAGCAAATCAGTGAGAGACTCCAAGTCAGAACTACAATTTAATAGAAAAATTAAAATAAATGCAATAGTACAAAAACACTGACAGAGTCAGAATACAACCTGACACCCTGTCGGTCAGGGTGTTGGTAGTAGTCCACTTAGAAGGTGGCTGCAGTCCTCTGGGAATGATAGATGTGGTTCTGTTGAAGCAGTGATCCTGTGAAAGGTGTAGTTCTCCTCTGAAGGTCCAATGGTGCTGTAGAAGGGTCTGGTCTTCCTCTGGGAATCCAGTGGAAAAGCTGACTTGTGGTGTTTCAAATTCTAGTTTATATCCAGATAGGGATACATTGGTTCCTCCCCCTGGGCGGAGTATCTCACAATGGGATGATGTAGTTTTATCAGTGGGACTCAATGGCCCATTAACAGAAGATATCCCCCGAAGCCATCAGGGACAGCAAAGAAAAGTGCCCCACCTGGCTCCAACAGCTGGCCCATTAGAGAACATGTCCCGGAGCCATCAGGGATGAGCCAGGAACACTGCCCCACCTGGCCTCAACATCCCATGAAGATGGTGATAGAATCCATACCATTGTAACCTAAGACAGCATATACCTTGGTGCCCAACTGAATCGCCCAAACTGGGCCTAGAGACACTTCAGAGACAGAGAGAAGTGGATATTTGCTTTATTTGGTGCTCTGGGTGTGGGAGATTGCTCGTCTGAACACACACACCAGCACTTCCTATAACACAGTATTATGGATAAAATTCATGAATATTCATCGCATTCCTTATGATAGGCATGGTTATACAATTCACTTCTTGGAAGTCATTAATATAATTAGCATATGTGCCACACATGCGCTGTTTATCCTGGTGGTTGCACTGAGGAAGGATCCTCTTCTTCCTCGGGGGTCTTTCTGATGAAGGGTAGTAGTCTTCATCACAATGTACTTTTCACCTTTCTTTCTGGAGCATGCACAGTCCTTTGTGGAATGATTCAGCAGTTTCTGTGCTGGCTTCAAGCAGATTATTTTCCCTCTTGTCTTGACAAGATTAAGGGAATCCTGCTTCTTAGGTTCTGTAATTAACATTTTCTGTCTCTTAATAGTTAATTGTGATTACATGAGTTAACTATTTGTTGGAGTTTGGATCTAGGTTTTTTTTGGGTTTTTTTTTTTTTTTTCTCTTCAGGAATTTTTTCTCCCATGGGTTGCTAGGGGACTAATGGCTGGGTACTTAAAAGAACAAAAGCACATGGCTAGGGCCTTTCTCCTTGACAGGGCGGGGGGGGGGGGGGGAAAATTTCTCTCATGGAAGCAGGGAAAACGCAAGATTTGGGGACTGAAAAAAGCAAGGGCGGGAGGAGGGCTCGCTCTCTTGCTTGGGACCCTCAGAGTCAAATGGTTGGAGCTGCTGTTTGCTGAACCCACGGCCACTGAGAAACCAGCAAGGAGCTGCCCGTCTTTCTGCTGTGAGATTTTCCCACTATCCCATCGACAGCCGAGCTGCCTGCCACCAGCCCGTCTCTCCCCTGCTCCTCCGGCGCCGCTCCAAATTTTTTGCTACACTGTAACTGTGCTCCCCCTGCACGCCGGGACCTCCTGATGTCCCAGCTCGCTGTGTCCAAGGATCCAGCTGCAGCACCTACACCAGCCACCCCCCCCGAGGGTTTGTGAAACACAGGCTCTCCTCCATCCCTCTCTGCCTCGGGCAGCCGCCATCGCTGTTGTGCTACCTGAGCTCACGCCAGAGTGCCCCCTGCAGCCACGAAGGAACCACCGCACCCGGAGCGCCCCCTGCAGGCTGTGACTGGAACTGCACCAAAGAGGAAAGGTGCCTGAGGCTGAGCAGGCTGCCACTGGGTTTCTGGTTCTGTTTGTTGGTTAACACCATAGCTGTTGTTATTTGTTAGCTTTGTTTTAGATATTAGTAAAGAACTGTTATTCCTATTCCCATATCTTTGCCTGAGAGCCTCTTGATTTCAAATTTATAATAATTCGGAGGGAGAGGGGTTGGAGTTTCCCATTCCAAGGGAGGCTCCTGCCTTCCTTAGCAGACACCTGTCTTTCAAACCAAGACACTATTGATCACCCCTTTCTCACGAGTAAAAATTTTTTTCAATCATATCCTCTCCTACTATAAAACTTGGCATTGGCAGTTGGTTCCTTCAAATGCTCTCAGATATTATTGAAGAAAAGTTGTTACCATTTTTAATTTGGAAACCTTTAAAAGGATTTTCACCAAGAAAATCTATACTTTCTCTAACCACCCTTTACATTTCTAGAAAGGGAGCAAAATTCCTTGCTGATGCTGAGGTCATCAGCTTAGTTATTATTAAGCATATTCCTGCATACAGACTAGAAACTGTTGTGGAAACTCAGGAGCGAAGTTTGTCCATTCACAGACAGATGTTATCTAAGAAACTCCCTGAACCTTCATCATTGCAATATCTTCCTTATAGGAATTACAATTATTCTTTGGCAAGCAAAAGACATACAAACAAAACTCACTGTAAAACCATTTTCCAAATCTATGAAATATCTGCTTGAAGTGATGTATATGAGGTAACAATGAGCTTGGTCAAAACTGATGGGGAGTAGCAAACATAAGACACTACCTTTTATTGGTTTTGATGTCATTAAACCTAGGGAGGTAGGTAAGTTTTGTAGCTTATCCAAAAAATATTTCCTACCAATGTATGCAGTTGCCTTATCTCCTAAATGCATAATTCTACTTATACTGAGTCTGAGTTCAGCTGAATGAAAATAGTACCTCAGGAGTAACTCAAGTTAAAATGGAAGTTTATTTAAAATTAATTTTACAGTATGTCCTGGATACAGAGAGGGGACAGAGTTTTAGTGCTGTGTGGGTATGACCAAGTTGTTATTCTACACCAGAAACATCATTGCTGGGGGTATGGTTTTGGCAGGAAAAGCCAGATGCCCTCACCAGAAGTTGGCCATTTTCACCTCCCTCTGGAAAGGTGTCAGCATCAACCCCAGTGGACTCAGTCCCTCTGCCACCTTGCCAGTTCCCCCTTGCGTTTTTCCTCCAGAGTGCGGCTATAGACGATGGTGCTGAAAGGAACAGCGGTGAAAAAGCGAATCAACTGTAGTGCTTAACTGACAGCACCAATGCGGAGGCTGCCATGGGAAAGGACTGGCAGGGGTGACCCCACAACACATCTGAGTGGTAGAAAGCAGTGCCAGAGGCACCCATGTGGAACTGAGCTCAGTGGAGCAGTGGCCTGACCCCTCCTTGGACAACCTGGCTTCTAGGGGGTTTGTTTTGTCACTGTTTTTCATTACTTGGGTCTGGGGGGAAGGAAATATTAGCCACGGGAGCTCCCTCACCATAATGCCTTTCTTCCTGACAACCATGTGGGCAGCATGCAGGAATGGTCACCATATTGTCTGGGGAAGCCGTGTGGACACCATCTAAAGGAAGCATCCACCAACTTGGTTTTGTTCCTGGTGGTAAACACCTTTTTGTGGGTAAAACATCTCTGTATATGCTTGCCATTATTACCGCTGTTTTTATTGTGTGTGTCTTATTTCATTGCTTTGTGCTTTTATTAAATTGTTATCTCAACCCATTGTCTTTTTTTTTTTTTTTGTCTCTCCCTTACTGGAAGGGGCATGGGAAGGAGAGTAGTTTTTTTGGAGTTTATTTTCCTGCTGGTGTTAAAACCAGCACACAGTATTAAATGAATTTTACTTAATACTGTTGGAGGCTTAATAAGATACAATTGGTCTGCAAAATACTAGACTTTAATAGTAGTAGCTCTTGATAGCTTTAGCTGTAACTTTCTGAGGTGGCAATTGGCTGCCTTATGAGTAGGTTTGTGGGGTTTTTTTATAAAATACCTTTGTCAAGAAAATTAATCCACAAACACTAGAGGTTGTTAAAAACGGGTTCACGAACAAAAATTTTAGCAGAATAATATTAAACATTTATTAGTAGAACAAAGGCAAAAAACAGCACTGGGCGCTTAGCATATCTGCTAGAGGTGTGGTTTTCATTCATTTTACAACGTACTTAAGTACTTTCTTTAACTGTCACATGTTCATTAAGCTCAGAAGAAAATTTACACTTCACGCACCCCTCTCTTCCTGGTCTCTGCCCCCCCTCCCGCAGGCATGGAGCCTCAATTTGGTGTCAGGATTGTGTCAGGCAGAGGGCTTCTTTGAGAGATGTGAATTGGGGTGACCGGTGTTATCTTCTTTGTTTCCTTTAAGATGCCTTGATCCTCAGCTCTGTAATTCATCAACTCAAAAGACGCTTATAGCTATGTATTTCTAAGGTTAAAGGTTTTTGCTACTTCTTCTCCTAGGACTAAAAAATTATTCTCCCACCTTTGGCCCAAACCTAACTGAAAATATAAAGGTAAGATTATTAAGAAAAACATTCTAATGGTGTAATCTTATCTCCTAATCTAATTCTCACATTGTCTTCCCCACCTCTTGTGGTGAGTGAAGGCACAGAAACCACTTAACATAAAGAAAACAACTGCAAGGTCCCCCCCAATGACTGGAGATCCGAAAGGTGGGATTCCCATACAAACTAGTTCAGCAGACAGTCTGTGGGTAGGCACACAGGGCTTCCCCCGATGTCAACGCACTGGCTGCTGGTCCAGTCCACTCCTGCGGAGTGTCAGCCTCGGCCTCCCATCCTTCTCCTCCAGATGAGATGTCCAAATCTCCGGGGCTTTAGAGACTTTGACCTGAGTGTGATGGGTCCACCTGTGATCAGTTGTCTTGACAACTGTTTCTGTGGTCAGTAACACTTGGAAAGGTCCACACCACTTCGCCACCAGTGGTGCTTCTTTCCACTCCTTAATTAGGACTTAATCTCCTGGCTGGATGTTATGAACACCAAAGTCCAAAGGCAGCGTCTATACTAACTGGGCTTCCTGTCAAAGAGATTTCAAAAGACAGTATCCTGGCCACATACTGGTTTAAATATACATCTTTACCGCCCCGCCACATTGAAAATTAACAGGGTAAGAATCCCAAACAATTCAAAGGGGAACAATTTAATATTCCCTTGGGTTTGGCCCTTATTCTTGCCAAAGCTAATGGCAAAAGCCATACCCATGGCATTTTAGTTTCTGTCCCCAGCTTCAAAGGGTGTTTCTTTATTCCTCCACTCATCCTTTCTACTTGATCTGAATTCTCAGGGTGCCAGGGGCTATGGAGGTCCCACTGAATTCTCAAAGCAGCCATAATCCCTTGAATGATTCTCCAGTAAAGTGAGTCCTCCCCTCCAAGTTCACTCCCTTCACAACTCCATTTGTTAACTGATCAAATAGTTGTTGGAGCCACTATAAACTCTTCTGGCCACCCTGCCAGCCGACATACCATTACCAGAGGATATATAAGCCCTCTTGCCCAGGGCATCTCAGCAAAATACACCCAATATCCCTGGAAAGGAGTATAGCCCAAGGTCATTTCCCTGTCTTGCACTCTCCTCTGTAGTCTGGCTATTAACTTTAGCCAGGCACCCCTCAATAGCTCGTTTTGCCAAAACAAAAAGACCCAAGGCAGTCCATCTTGAAGAAGGCCTTTGCAAATCCTCGAGAGGCACAATAACTCCCTTCATGGAGTTGTTTCAACATTTGCAGGCTCAAAGCTCCTGGCATCCACTCTTTATTGTCCTTTGTAATTCAATTTCCCCCTTTTTCCTCTGCCCCACCACCTTCAATTATCTCCAATTCCTCTGGTGGAAAAGACAGCACCAGCACCACCACTTCCCCTCTCCACCTGGCAACAGCAGAGCCACAGGGAGCAAAGGGCGGATCCCAGAGACCTCTGGCAGGAGTGCTGCTTTCTGAACATCTCCATTGGTTGGTCGATTACTTATTGTCTCTTCTGAGTACCTTGCTTGATGTCCCTTAACAGCTCTTATTTCTACCTCTTTTGGTAAATCCACCACCTCCAACAAGTGAGTAATTGAGCTCTCAGGAGCTAATGTATTTCCCCAGCCGGTTAATAAACCTCTTTTTTTCCCATATTTTCCCAAATGCATGTACCACCCCATATACATATTTACAATCAGTAAAAACATTCACTATCTTGACCCAGTATAATTCACAGGCTCTCACAAGCACATACAGCTCTGCTGTTTGAGCTGACCATGTGGGCGGTAACCTCCCCCCTTCTTTTAATTCCCTTCCATTGATGTCTAGCGTAACTTGATGTGAAACTTTAACAATCAGATATCTTCTAATGTCAGTTTTCCGGCCTCAGTTACCATCAAAGCCGTGGCTGCACAGTTCTGCAGACAATGAGGCCAGCCTCTGGCCACTGGATCTAACAGCTTAGAAAAAGAAGCAACAGGCTGCCATGTCCCCCCATGCTCTTGCATCCAAATTCCTTTAGCATGGCCCTGTTTAATATCCACATATAACTCAAATTCCTTTTCTGAGTCTGGAAGAGCTAAGACTGGGGCATTAACCAATTTGTCTTTTAATTTTCTAAAGCTTTGCTCTCCTTCTGGTGTCCATACCACAACATTAGGACTGTCTTGGGTTAAAAAGGCATATAAAGGTCTGGCTAAAACAGAAAAATTTCCAATCCATGCTCTGCACTACACCACCAACCCTAAAAACTGCTGTAGCACTGTAGCAAACGTGCCAGGCACTCTACGATCCGCCTGCCGATGGTTGCTCCTAGCTCGCCTGAGGGACCTCGAATGCCCTAACCGCAAGGTGGGCAGACGAGGGAGACACGCAGCCTCGTCAGGGACCCGGAGCGTTGGTGGGTCGTGAGTTGTTCCCGGAACCGCGGAGGAATTAGGGAGGACTCGACAGCTGGGTAGCAGAATGGTTTTATTCTTCTGAGTCCCAGAGCTGAAGGGCCCCGAGCTAGCTCAGACAATGACTTAGAACAGAACCAGTGGGCCAATAAGGAGAGGGAAGGGAGGTGGAGCTGGGGACGAGTATGGGGATCACAGTCAATGGGATGGGAGCAGGGGAGGGGATAAGGGTAGGTGACAAATCAAGGGTAACAGAACTAAGAACTCCCTGGAAAAATGGGATAGTACAAACTTAAAGGAACAGCTTATAGAACCAATGACTATCGACTAGGAGGAGTCAGGGGGGTGGCCCATACCTGGGCTAAACTATTGATGTTTCAATCCCTGGGGTGGTATTGGGACTCGCCCACTAGGAGCGTCCAAGGGGTTTTTACCACCGCTACATAGCACCTATTTTTTGCCTGGGGTAATGGTACTTGTAAAATTCCTTGTATTCCTTCTGGATCAACACACTGTAACCCTCCAGTCAAAATGTGTCGCAAATATTTAACCTTTTTCTTTGTTAGCAACGAGTTGCTCCTTATCTTAATTTTTTGCATTAAGTCCACCCTAGGAGTAGGGAGATGACTAATAAATTAATCAAGGAAGGATAACAAAATATTCTCCCCTTAAGTTTTCTTATAGCCCTGTCATGGGTTAGTCAGGAGGGGTCAAAATCTAGGAAGTGACCTATGCTGCAGGAAGGGATATAACTTCCTTCCTGGGAGAGAGAGCCATTAGCTAGGTAGTTTTAAGGATTGATGTGTAGGTGAACCAATTAAAAAGTTGATCTGCCTTCGAGGAAAGAACCATATATAAGCAGAGACCCTCTGAGCCTCTTCCTCTCTTGTCCTGCTGCTGTGTAGAGAGGAGAATCTCCTGCCTCTCTCCTGGGTAAGGCCCTGTCCCCACCCCGTTCACCGCCTTCCAAAGGAGGGAGGGGGGGGGGGAAGGGATGTTTAGGGCGGCTGTGCTGCTGCAGCTGGCCATGGGGGACGAACCGGCTGGAATTTTCAGCAGATACAGTTCAGCCGGTATGTCAGCTACACGAGACAGGGCCAGGCCCCTCCTCCAGGCCAGGGAGGGGCCAGGCCGGACTCCATCCAGCTTGGGCCAGACCCTGCCGTGTCACCCCGGGCACAGATGGCCCCACCAGGCTGAGTCAGCTTCACAGAGCCAGGCCACAGAGACTCTGAGAGCTTCTGCCATCCAGCTTGGACCTTTTCAAACAGCCCGGCAGAGCATGTGATCGTCACACTGCCGGGGAGAGAGCGAGATTAACTCTATCCATGCCTGGGCTAAACTTACAGACACCCATCCTTCCTTGCACAGAGAAAGGAAGGAGTGAGGACATCTACATAAATGCAGCATAGAGACTTTGGGGTCATTTAGGAAAGCAGAACTGATACCTAGAGAGAGGAGCATGAGAAGTGCTTTGAGAGTGAAGCTGAAAACTCTTTTGGAGAACCATGGTTGGGGACTGAGCTAATAAATTCCCTGTAATATATGAAGATAGAGTCCAAAGCGGGGAATGTGAGGTTCTAATTGCAGCCAATGAACTGAAATACCTGGGTAAAGACAAGTAGGTGTTGAAATAAGTACAGCCTGATGAGAAACTTGAACCAAGAGAGAGGAGAGGCTGTGACCCAGAGCCCTGGTCCCGGGGGGAATGCTAGAGAACCTGAGTTGTCAGGAGAACCTGTGTTGCTCAACACACAAGAAGGGATTTTCTTTGTTACTGCAATTGAACTGTGCATCCTTAAAAAGGTACCCCATGGACTGTTCATTACCCACCATAGTGGCTGTGGGAAGGCTACTGGTACGGGAGGGATCCACCATTAAGGTGATCTTTCTTCCAGGCGGCGGCTGGTGGTGAGGCAGAAGACCCATAAGAACTGTATTTTGCTTACAGAAAATCCATGGTGTAAACAAAAGAGACTTGTCTTCCTAAATGAACTGGAACAAGAGCTATTTCTGAGATGGTAAACTGACTGGAGGTCGAAGTGTTGTCTTTTGTATGTTGTCAGGGAGAAAGAAATGGAGAGGTGGGGGAAGGAGGGGTGGTCTGGGGAGTTCTGTTTTTTTCTTGTTTTTTTCCCCTCTGTCTTAGGTATATTAATAAACTTTCTTTGTACTTTATAAAGTTTGAGCCTGCTTTGCCTACTCCTAATCCTCATCTCACAACAAACAATCAAGTAAATTTGGGTAAGTGTGCTGGCATTTGGCCAGAACCTCGAATAGGCGAACTCGAACCACTACAAGCCCCTACAGAGAAAGCTGCATGATAAATACCTAGGCCTGCATCGGGACAGCACCATCCCCACAAGGCAGCAGCTGCAGAATTGGCTTCAGGATTAGAACCTGCCAATTCTAATTCTCCACAATAGACCACAGACTGGTGGGGGGTTCCCCACAAGATAGGAAATGCAGAATTGGCTTCAGGACTGAAACCTGCCAACTCTGGCTTTTTCACAACAAAACACACAAAAAGCAGAGGGGCATGGGTCCCCTCCAAACAGGAGCCTTTCGGCTCCACACAAAACCCCATGTAGACAAAGGAATTAAATCCCCCAATTCATTTACCACAATTTCCATAATTCCCTCAGAGAAAGATGCGTTCAAACTTCTAAGTCTACAGAAGAAACCACAGTTTTCGCAATCCCTTGAACAATCAAAGACCTTTTTGACAATTTTCTCACAGCTCAAAACCATTTGTTTTCCTAGTGAACCAAAAATATCTTTAAAAGAAAATCCTAATCCTTCCATCTACAATATGCATTTCCCGGATATTCTTTCCTCCTTCTCTTTGTTGTCACTCTCTTTATCAAACATCGTATACCAGAGCTGGTTCCTGTCCTGCCACAATGTCCAAAGGTGGCTTCCACCCCCGGTGGGCCCAGCTGGCAGCACCACAGGCAGCCAGGGTGTCCCACAGCCTCACGGGGGCCGGCGGCCACTCCCATCTCAGCCCAGGGGTGGCGGGGTCAGGCACTGCCCAGTGCTGAGCCCCGGCTGCCCCACAGCCCTCACAGGCCCTCAGTCCGTGATCCTGGTGCCACACCTCTGCACCTGGTCCTGCCACTCCTTGCCTCAACCATCTCTCTCCACACTCCCCTTCAACCAGTTCTGTTCCAACACACAAACACTATCCATCAATCTGTCCCCTGTTGTCAAGATCCCTTCTCAACTTTCCCTTCTTGCCCCCTTTGTGCATCTATGTCCTTAATTAACTCTGTAAGAATGTGTAAACCAACTCCACATTCTTCCAAGGGATTCTTCGAAGATATTTTGCGATCGTCATCCCTTTTGCCGGAGCCCCTTCCCAGCATTACCTTTGCAACCTTCCATGGGTGCCTTGTTTTAGCTGTGCTATCCTCCACAGGTACCCTCCCAGGTTTACTCCCTGAAGATCCCATTTTACTCAACAGTGAGATTTTCAGTGGTCCTTCCCTGTGGACTCTTCATGGACCTCCCCGGTCTGCCACTCGTCTGTCTCCTGGACAGTCTCAGGAACCCAAATCAATTGCCCGGTGCCGGCCGCAACCAAGGGGAGCTGATCACGGAAACTGGGTGAGGCACGCCTTCAGCTCCTCTTGCCATGTGCTGTCCCTGAACGGTGGAAATATCCTGGACAAGAGTCTCCAAGTTGCCAAGAAAATTAATCCACAAACACTAGAGGTTTATGTCCAAAAAGGAGAGAGAGGAGTCCTGCAACTTTATTCAAATAAAGGGAGAGGCCATGGGACATATCCCCTGGGGTCTCTCAAATTTTTAGGGGACACAGCCTCCTTTTTATCCAAATTTCCTGGCCGCATGTCCTTCTCTCTTTCCCCATTGGCTGAAGTACCTAATATCTAAGATCCCCCTCTAATGTATACCTAACCCCCCCCCCCTTCCCCCCGTTTTTCTTTTTCTTTGTGTCTCTGTTCTTTTTCTCTAAATTCGGAGATTTAGCACAGCCTTGAGTGAGTAAGTCTGTGTCAATTAGTGGAATTCCTATGGAATTTATGGTTCCCCCCCATTGCTTCTTTCACCTCTCCGTATCTGGCTTCATCTACAATCAGTCCCACAGTTTGTAAAGACACTTCCTTCTCATTCCTTTCACCTTGTTGTAGTAGTGTATAGTACATAGCATGCTGTTCTGTGCCACTGTACGTGTAACCTTAATGTAATATCTTTTGTATTATTTTTGTAAGGTTATGGGAGGTTGCTGTTAAAAAGTATTGGATATATGCCTATTCCTGCAGGCATAGCAGAACCACTATTTTTGGATTACAAAGAGTTCCACATTCCAATGGCAACAACAGAAGGATGCCTTGTAGCAAGCACAAACAGAGGATGTAGAGCAATGTGTAAGTATTGTTTGACTAGCTTGAAAAAATTTATGTCTTATAAAACATATTTGGGCGTGATACTGAAGCCTTAAAGATCTAGGAATAAAACAATACACTTCTGAGACATTATTAGTATAGGCTTGTCTTTACTGGAGGCAAATTAGCATAATTGACAAGAATCCCCAATTAGAAGCACAAGTGATGAGGTAATTCCCCCCTGGTTCTACCCTTTTCTGAACTTCTCCCTCCCCTTAGATAGAAATTAAACTTTGTTTATGAAAAGCTGTCTGGGGAGGGTATTTTGTCCTTGGCTCCCAGGAAGAACCAAGATAGGATAGGAGCCTTGGATCCTCAGGGCTTGGAGCCTCTGGCATGTGTTTTGTCTTTCTGCCTATCAAGGTAGGGAAAAGTACTGGAGCTAGCTAGGAACTATATAACTATACAACAATAGTCTACAGAGGTACGAATATATATGAAGCAAATATGAAAGCAAAAATCATTCTGGCATCAATACAAGGTGTGGATTTTTTTGGGGGTTGTCTTTTTGTTTTGTGTGGGTTTTTGGGGTTTTTTAACTTCCTAAAAATGGGCAGCTCTAATTGCATCACTTTGATGGAGCAAACTGCTTTAACCAGTGAAGACCTGTACATCACCTGCACAACGCCTTCTATAGAAATAGGAACTGTTGGTAGAGGCACCAACTTGCTTCCATAGCAAGCCTGTTTGCAGGTATAAAGCAGAAGGTTTAAAGCAATTTAGCTTCCTGTAGTGGATTGAGGCTGGCCAAATGCCAGTGCGCTCACAAAAATCATCTATTCCAAAGATGATTCAAAAATCATCTATAATCAAAGCTCACTTTCATGTTGTGTTTATTGTGTCTGAGTAATGTGTGAATGGGGCTTCTTGAAACTTCGTGGATTTGACATGAAAATTTTAGAATTATCTAATTGTTTTCATATACCTAGTTTTTAAAGGTCAAGATTCGTAATTTTAAAGAGACTTAAGGCTAGTTGATTGGATAGATAATTTTGAAAGACTTTAAAATTTAGCATAAACTGAGATTGCATATTTTTCTCTTCAGATGTTAGGGGTTCAAGGTGCAAGCCAAGATAACCCTGGTGAAAATGCCCATTAGCTTGCTAAAATTGTATGTGCTACAGTGATGGCAGGGGAATTATCACTAATGGCAGCTCTTGCAGTTGGGCATCTAGTTAAAAGCCACATGATTCACAACAGGTAAATGCAAAAATTAGGTTATTCCTTAATGGAAAACTTGTGACCAACAAAGTGCTGAGCTGTTAAATATAATTTGTACTGAAGTAGGGAAAAATAGTGTCTTCAACTGTTTTGACATTTTCTTTAGGTAGAAATAATAGATTTTGAAACTAGTAACTCCAAAAACAATTACAGGTCAGACAGCTTTGTAATTGCCATGGTTTAACCCCAGCCATCCACCAAGCCCCATGCAGCCATTTGCTGACTTCCCCACCAGTGGGACTGGGGAGAGTATCAGAAGGATAAAAGCCAGAAAACATGTGGGTTGATATAAAAGTTTAATAGAAAAAGCAAAAGCCACACACACAAGCAGAGCAAAACAAGGAGGCAGGCAGGTGTTCAGCCATCTGCAGGAGAGCAGGGCCGCATCACACATAACGATTACTTAGGAAGACAAACACCATCACTCCAAATATCCCCTTCCTTCCTCCTTCTTCCCCCCAGCTTTATATACTGAGCATGTCATATGGTCTGGAATATCCCTTTGGTCAGTTGAGGTCAGCTGTATCTCCTCCTAATTTCCCATGCGCCCTCCAGCCCCCTTGCCAGCATGGCAGTATGAAAAGCAGAAAAGGCCTTGGCTGTGTGCAAGCCCTGCTGAGCAAAAACAAAAAATCTCTATATTTAGCTCAGTTGATTAGAGCATGATGCTAATAATGCCAAGGTCATGGGTTTGATCCATGTATGGGCAATGCACTTAAAGAGTGTGACTTGATGATACTTGTGGGTCCTTTCCAACTCAGAATATTCTGTAATTCTGTGATATTATCAACCCTGTGTTCAGCACAAATCCAAAACACAGCCCCATACTAGTCACTTTGAAGAAAATTAACTCTACCCCAGCCTAAATCAGCACAGATGGTCAGAGGCTGTCTTGGGTATCGCAATCGCAAAATTATGGAGTTTTCAATTCTCAGAGAAGTAAGGAGAGGGATTAGCAGAACTGCCACAATGGACTTCTTGTAAATGGGAGCAACATTGGCTAACTTCCAGACAGCAGGGCTCCCAAGACCTTTGGTAGATGATCGAGAGGGGTCCTGCTGTAACATGCTCTAACTCCTTCAGTACTCTGGGATGAATCCCATCAGATCCCATGAACTTGTGAACATAGCTCGTCCCTTACAATTTCAGTGTCCACAAATGGAAAATCACTATTCCCACACTCGTGATCCTCCAACTCAGGGGACCAGGTGAGGCCTTGGAGTGGCTACCTAGAACAGAGGCTAAACAAGGTTAAGAGGATAAAGTGGGTATTTATTAAAGGCCTTCAATAGATACACCTTGGGCAGTCAAAAACCTCCCAAAAGCTACACCCAAGATGGATGATGGTCACAAGTTTTTCAGACAGATTTAAGTTTGGTCCATTTACATATCAGAGGCTAATTCTCCAATTACAGCTTCAGGTAATGAAGTCTCATTCCCCCAGTTTGCTCGTCCCCAATTCACTTTTGTTTATACTTTTTAGGGCCTGAGGCTGTAGGGTGTCCTTGAGTTCCAGGCCCAGAGGAATTGTTTTGTCTGTCCAAAACGTAAAGACAGTAGCTAACACTTTGTATGGAGTTTAGAGTTATGCACTAATGCAGTACAGGATTTTAAAAATATAAAGGCTAAAATCTTAAGGCATCACAGGCAGCCCAAGGTCCATGAGTATTATTAAAGATTGAGGTCAAAAGAACTGCATTGAATGTCTCTAATTTATCCCTATTAATCTGATGGCCATCTTTTCTTTAGATCTCCTCTTGCTATTGACATACTTAAAAAAGCCCTTCACAACACTAGCCAGTTTCAACTCTAATTGAGCTTTGACCTTTCATGTCTTCTCTCTGCACATATCAACTACACCTCTGTAATTTTCCTGCAAAGCCTGACCTTGATCCCAGAGATTGTACAATTTCTTTTTCCTCTTGAGCTCCACGAGGAGTTCCCTGTTCAGCCAATCTGGTCTTCTGCCCCACTTGCTTGTCTTTCAACACTAAGGTATTGCCTGCTCCTATGCCTTTAAAAGGTAGTTCTTCAAAATGGACCAGAACTTGTAGACTTCTAAGACCTCAAAAGCAGATTCCCATGGTACTCTGCTAAGTAGCTCCCTGAGCATCTTAGTTTGCTCTCTTGAAATCCAGAGTAGCAACTCTGCTGACATTTCCCCCTTGTTTTTGTAGTTGTACAGACAGCTCCAGAAATGCTCAACATCTCCTTACTGGAAACTACATATTTTTAAAGCACAAGCATAAGTTATGGGACCAAGCATATGACTGTATTCTTTTTATTTTATTTTGAGGATTTCTTTTTGCCAGATTAAATAACTGCATTCTTTAAGGGCAGGGCTAATGTAAGGACTCTGTTGCATTACATTACCTGAGGCCTAATACAGCTGAGCTTGAGTTTTCTTTTTGTGGAAGTAATGCTTTCTATCATTTCAAGTTGTTCCTTCAGTCTTGCATACTTGTAAGCTTTCTACAACTTTAGTGATTCTTATATAAAAATTAGAAATCACTGCATAACAAATAAAGGCAGGATTTTATTGATCCATTAGGTACCAGCTATTCCTGCTACTACAGAAGTTCATCTTGGTTATTAAAAATTCTTCATACTTCTTCTCTAGCACTCCTCAGTTCTGGATCTACATACTTACCATGGAAATTTTCATAATGTTATTAACTCTGTACAGAGACAAAAGTTTAAATACAACTTTGGAAGTGCTCTATATTAAGACAGTACTGTACAGGAAAATATTTTAACATGCTGTAGTGGTTTGAGTTTGCCTATTCGAGTTTCTGGCCAAATACCAGCACACTTACCACAATTTACTCCATTTTGCTGTGAGATAAGGATTAGGAGTAGGCAAAACAGGCTCAAACTTTGAAGACTATAAAGAAAGTTTATTAATAAACTTAAAAAAGGGGGAAAAAAAGGAAAACCAGAACAAAACCCTCAGACAACCTCTCCATTTCCTTCCCACTGACCACACACAAAAAGACAACACTTTGACTTTCACTCAGTTTACCACCTCTAAAATAGTCTTTTCTTAGTTCATTTAGGGAGAGAAGTCTCTCTTGCTTATACCATGGAATTCTCTACAAGAAAATACAGTTTTTATGGTTTTCAGCCTCACAACCAACAGCTGCTCAGGAAGAAAATCTGCTTGTTGTGGAAGATCCCTCCCACTCTAGTAGCCTTCCATCAGTTACTACAATGGGTCATGACAGTCCACGGGGTACCCTTTTAAGGATGAGCAGTTCTATTACAGTAGCAAAGAACATCCCCTTCTTCTGTTACTGGCAACACAAGTTCTCCAGCATTCCCCAGGGCAAAGGGACAGGTCACAGCTTCTTCTCTGTCTCTGCTCAAACTTCTCATCAGGCTGCAATTACTTCAGTGTCTACTTATCTCTACACAGGTGCCTTGGCTCACTGGCTGCAGCTAGAATATCACATCCCCCCTCTGGACTATTTCCTCATGTATTACAGGGAATCTTTTAGCTTAGTCCCAACCATGGTTTCACAAAAG
This sequence comes from Eopsaltria australis, assembly GCA_034509425.1. Lineage (NCBI taxonomy): Eukaryota > Metazoa > Chordata > Aves > Passeriformes > Petroicidae > Eopsaltria > Eopsaltria australis. The sequence continues at coordinate 76,696 of JAVTVJ010000559.1, forward strand.
AATTTTCAGCTTCATTATTGAAGCACTTCTCATGCTCCTTTCTCTAGGTATTGGCTCTGCTTCCTTCACTTAGAGTCTCTATGCTGTATTTCTGTAGGTGTCCTCACTCTTTCCTCTCTCTGTGCAGGGAAGGATGGGTGTCTGGGAGTTTATTCTGGGCATGGAGAGGGTTAATCTCTCTCTTTCTCTCTCTCGGGCCTTATGATGGTCACATGATCTCTGCCCGAGCTGTTCGAGAACAGCATTCCAGCGTCCCAGAGCAGCATTCCAGTGTCTGGGCTGTGGGGGGAGGAAAAGCAAGGACTCAGCCCTGCCTGGCCGTGGTTGGGATTTACAACCCAGCTGTGTCTAAACCCCGAAAGGCTCAACAGCATCTCCAAACCCCCCTTCCCCCCTTGGGAGGTAGGGGTGGCAAAGGCCCAGTCTTACCAGAGAGAGAAGCAGGAGACCTGCTTCTCTCTGAAAAGCAGGAAGGCCAAGAGGAAGAACTCCTGAGGATCCTCAGCTTATATAGGGTTTCTTTCCTTGAAGGTGGATCAACTTTTAATTGGTTGGCCCACATATCAGTACTCAAAACTACCTGGTTATTGGTTCTCTCTCCCAGGAAGGAAGTTGTATTACTTCCTGCAGCATAGGTCACTTCCAAGATTGACAGCTCCTTGGCCAACCCAGGACACATGCCTCTGATATACTAGCAGAAAATGAGCTTTTTAATATGCAAACTAATGTGGCATTCAAGCTTTCATCTCCATCATCTGAACTGATACACAGGAATGGGGAGCAGAATAGACCCCCTGCAATCCAGGAGGAAGTAGTTAATGACCTGCTGTGCCACTTAGACACTCACAAGTCTATGGGACCAGATGGGATTCATCCGAGGGTGCTGAAGGAGCAGGCAGAAGAGCTTGTCAAGCCACTCTCCCTCATTTATCACCAGTTCTGGTGTAGTGGGTTGACCCTGGCTGGATGCCGGGCACCCACCAAAGCCTCTCTATCACTCCCCTTTGCAGCTGGACAGGGGAGAGAAAATATAATGAAGGGTTCATGAGTTGAGATAAGGACTCACCAAATACCATCATGGGCAAAACAGACTAGAGATATTAATTGAATTTATTACTAACAAAATCAGAGGAGGATAATAAGTAAAAGAAGACCTTAAAAACACCTTGCCCCTACCCCTCCCTCCTTCCAAGCTCTACCTCCTTCCCCAGTGGCACAAGGAGACAGGGAATGGGGGTTATGGTCATGCCTACATTGGGTGCCAGAAGGACTGTAGTGGGTTCACCATGGCTGGGTGTCAGGTGTCCACCAAGCTGCTCTATCACTCTCCAGAGGGATGGGGGAGACAAGATGGAAAACAACTGGTAGGTTGAGATTAGGTAGTTGACTAAAGCAAAAAAACCTGAAAGTTTGCACACACATAAGCAAAGGGAAAAAAAGGTTATTCTCTACTTTCCATCAGCAAGTGATGTTCATCCATTTCCTGGGAAGCAGGGCTTCAGCACATGTAGTGGTTGCTCTGGAAGGAAAACACTGTAAGAAAAAAACAAATGCCCCCTATTCCTCCCCCCTCCCTTAGCTTTTATATCTGAGCTGATGTCATATGGTATGGAATATCCCTTTGGTTAATTTGGGTCAGCTGGCCTAGTTGTGTCCCCTCCTAGGATCTTGCCCATTTCCAGCCCCTTCATGGAGGTGGAATGTTGAGAGACAGCACTGATGCTGTGCCAACACTGCTCAGCAGTAGCCAAAACACTGGTGTGTTATCAAAACCTTTCTAGCTACCAACGCAAAGCATAGCACAGTGAGGGCTGCTAAGGGGAAATGAACTCCAGCTCAGCCAGACCCAATACACCTGGTTAACCAGGGAGGACACTGACTATTGGAGGTTGGCCAATGTGATGCCCATCCACAAGAAGGGTTGGAAGGAAGATCCAGGGAACTACAGGCCTGTCAGCCTGACCTCAGTGCCAGGAAAGGTTATGGAACAGATTATCTTGAGTGCGATCACACGGCGCATATAGGACAACCAAGGGATCAGACTCAGCCCAGATGGGTTTAGGAAAGGCAGGTCCTACTTGACCAAATTGATCTCCTTTTATGACCAGGTGACCCACCTAGGAGATGATGGAAAGGCTGTGGATGTTGTCTACATGGACTTCAGTAAAGCCTTTGATGCAGTCTTCCACAGCATTCACTTGGAAAAGCTGGCAGCCCATGCTGCACTCTTGACTGGGTTAAAATCTGGCTGGATGGCCCAGAGTCTGTTGGTGAATGGAGTTACATTCAGTTGGTGGCCAGTCACTAGTGGGGTTCCCCAAGATTCAATATTGGGCCGAGTCCTGTTTAATACCTTGATTGATGATTTGGACATGGAGATCGAGTGTACCCTCAGTAAGTTCACAGATGACACTGAGATGTGCAGGAATGTTGATCTGCTGAAGGGCAGGAAGGCTCTACAGAAGGATCTGGACATACTGGATCAATGGGCCAAGGCCAATTGTGTGAGGTTCAATAAGGCGAAGTGCCAGGTCCTGCACTTTGGTCACAACAACCCTATGGGATGCTACAGGCTGGAGGCAGAGTGGCACAGCAGAAAAGGACCTGAGGGTGCTGATCGACAGCTGGCTGAACATGAGCCAGCAGTTTGCCCAGGTGGCCAAGAAGGCCAATGGCCTCCTGGCTTGAATCAGAACGAGTGTGGCCAGCAGGACTAGGGCAGTGATCATTCCCCTGGATTCAGCAGTAGTGAGGCCACAACATGAATCCTGTGTTCAGTTTTGGGCCCCTCACTAAAAGAAAGACATTGAGGTGCTAGATTGTGTCTAAAGAAGAACAACAAAGCTGGTGAAGGGTCTAGAGAACAAGTCTTATGAGGAGAGGCTGAGGGAACTGAGGTTGTTTAGTCTGGAAAAAATGAGACTGAGGGTAGACCTCATTGTTCTCTACAACTATCTGAAAGGAGATTGTAGCGAGGTGGGTGTTGGGCTGTTTTCCAAAGTAACAAGTGATAGGATGAGATAAAACAGCCTCAAATTGTACCATGGGAGGTTTAGGCTAGATATTAGGAATAATTTCTTCACCGAAATGGTTGGCAGGCTTTGGAACAGGCTGCCCAGGGTGATACCTAAAGATTTTTAGCTTTTTATGTATTCTTCATGTATTTTTAGCTTTGTAGATTGTTAAGGCATGGTTGTAACTTCTAGTACTTTTCCAGCTCTCTTTCCCACAGTGAACAAACTCTTATTGATGCATTCTTGGAATTCTGTTTAGTCTTGTTTGTTAGTTTAGCAAGGACATTTTATTTTGCATCATGTAATGGTAGACATAATAAAGGTAGCGCTAGGAGATCAGGGGGCAGAGCTCCAATGGGGCAGAACCCAGAGAGATTACCTAACCAACTGCTCCTCTAATTGGACAATATTTGCTAGATACACTAATTGTCCAATCTTATAAAATTGTACGAATCTAATTTGGGGCATGGTTTTCGCCATATTGTGTACCTGAAAGCATTCAAGTAAAGGTTTGCTTTTATATTATCATTTTAATATTGTTTGGGAAGGTTTTGTTCTATTTCCATGCATAAAGGGAACTGGTAGAGTCACCATCCCTGGAAGTGTTCAAGAAACAACCGGACATGGCACTTACTGCTAAGGTTTAGTTGCAAGGTGATATTCGGTTAAAGGTTGGACTCGATGATCGTGGAGGTCTTTTCCAACTTTACTAGTTCTATGATTCTATGACAACCTCAGTAACATAAGCAAACTGTTTTCCTGTCAAATGGTTTCCTTACATTATAGTATTGCATATAACTTTATATACAATCAAAAAGTTGGTTACAAGGTAAAATGTTTTAAATAAGTTTTTCCAAAACACTGAAAGTTAAAAATAACTACAAAGAAGGATTTTTCTTCATATTTTTTAATACTTTTCACTTTTAAATACTGGTTTAAAATTTGTGATTGTACCACGGAAGGACCAACTTCTTTTAATTTTTAAAAATTTATCATTAGGATCATAAAGCTATTATAGAACAAAACAGTTACACTCTATACACTCGAGGTATTCAAAAATATGATTCATGTTTTGAATCTGTATATGAATGGTAATGGTGGCGATTCAAATACAGTGTTATCTGTACAACTTGACAAAATACAGATGGACAATCTGATTAGTTAAAAGAGAATCTCCACAACTTCACATAAGCCAGCTCAGCCCAATTAAGTAAAGGGTAATTTTTTTTCCCAAGATGTAATAAATTTTTTACAGATAAATTTGTCAAAATAAGATGTTCAGGTTTTCAGACAGGATAACAATGACCATCTCTCATCCTCATTCCCAATACAAGTTCTACAAAGTAATTTCCTTCAGATCTGGTTCAACAACATTAAAATTCACCAAACGGACACAGATATTCAGAGAACAATATCTGATGGATCATAGAACTGTCTTCTGAGCCCTTCAAATTGGTTCAGCTTATGAAAACAGCCATTCTAGAATCATGGGCTGCTTCTGCAAAGACCACAGCTCTATAAATTCTACAGATCCTTTAACAGGAAGAAGAGAACTCAGAATACACAGATATGTGGCAGTGACTGGAAAGAGGGTTGGGCTCAAAAGACAGGAAATTTTAAAAAACCGTAAAAGATCCCTTCTAGAAGAAAAGACCTAATGGCTACTTGCACATGGACAATCTGAGAGGCTGATAGCTGCCTTTAAAATTTTTTTTAAGCAGTCAATTAATACCTATTTCTCAATCCTGCAACTCCTTCCGTATTCTTTAAGAAGACACAATTGTGATTAGGTAGGGCCAGCTGTAGTGAAGTACCACTGCCTTTATCTAAAAGCAAAATATTATTTACAATTAGTATCTGCAGTTTAATTTTATTTACAGAATTGTGAAAGTACATGATATTTAGTGCAAATGCAACTAATGATATAAGAATTATATACTGCTTTGTAAACTTCCCATACCTTTGTAAAATAAAGTCATCCAATTAAATTAATGAACAGCTAGTTGCCTGTGTTCAACAACTACAAGAAAAGGCAAATATGGAGTTAAACTATATTTTGGACTTTTTTCCCCTTTACATTCCCATCAGTAGCTATGGTGGAATTAGCCACTGCTTGGTTGATTTTAAAATGAAGTAGTACATTTGAGATAATTTTTTTAACATTACTATATAAAATGTTCACTAGTGATGTAGTAAACATACAGCTTTTCATCTTATTTGCCTTACTAGCATTAACATATAGGCACTTTTCTAGATATTCAAATTAATATAATAACTCTGTAATAAGGCATATTCCATGTACACCATTTAAAAAAGGCAAATAAAAAGGAAAAAGTTATGGAACATGAAAGTTGCATGTATGTGTAATTGTGTGTTATGTATGATTTCACCTCTATAAAGAAGATGAATAGATAAAGTATTTTTTCCAACACTGTGCAGATTACATTTAATCATTCACCAAATCTTTATTACATTACTATTTTATTTATTTTCAGTTACCTACCATACTATATAAAACAAGACTTTCAGTTTTCTTTTGAGAAAAAAAAAATCTGGAACTTTTTTCTTGAGATACACAGGTCAGTGAAACACCCAGCAGTCTCTGAAGAGTTTCCAGCTACAGGACATGGATAAAAGACCTCAAAGTCAGTACTAGTCTGCCAGAGACTTCTCTTAATGAACATATCCAGAATCAGAGGCAGGCAAATAGCTGATATTTAAATTCTCACAGCAAATAGACACAACTTTCCAATATGAACTATACATCCTTATAACTGATGAGGTTTTGATTGAAGCAAGTATCAGTGCAACTTATTTTCTACATGAACCTCATAGCATGGCTTTATCAAGATGAGAAAAACACATGCAGGATCTGAAAATAATGTACTCATTCTAGGCTGAGAATGTTGTCCTATGCAGTCCAAATTACTTCAGTAAATATTATAGTGTACCTTCTCACAGCTTTGGGAAAGCCCCAGATATGCAAGAAAGCAGTCCACATTTATAACAAACAGATGACTTCTAGCTTTCAGGCACTGTCTTGCCCTCTCATACAGAATCTTCCTAGAAATTTCTGGATCATGTTTAATAGCAAAGTTTCTGTAGCACATATTGCATAACTAAAAAAGCCAATAGAAACATACCTGGAGAAAAATAAAGCTTTTCGCACTCTTACTCCTTCAGAGCCAAAGATCTTCATAAGAGTTAGACAATAGAAAAGGTGAAGTCATGAGGATATTGACAGCCCTCAATTATTGCCTGACATTATATGTAACAAGATGATTCATTATAGAAACAAATGGCAATGAACTATGATTATACAAAGCAAAACAAAACCTCTTAATAAGTCACTTAGGCTTTACTGAACTCCCTCCCTCCCCAACAAAATACTAGAGATTTTTGTGCACATAAAGCACATAGAGTATGCTATATGTGCATTTATCTTTTGTGCTTTTTAGACATGCACAAAAATGGCACTAGTATCTTAGGAATGTTGACAGCAAAATTCTGCGAGTTGTTTAAAATTAAAGCAGTAACCCTTGTTGGTGATACAAAGCTGTACACATTCTCCCTCTTCTAAAGCAATCAAATAAAATAGCCATATGCATGTTATCAAAACATCTATTGATAATTACAAATTGACTCTGCAAAAAATTTAGGAGAGAGATAGTGTTAAATATTCAGCCTCATGGTAATGCAGCACTTCTTTACTTCAGTATACAAACCCTAGAAACCATGAAAAGACTATAGATCCTTTGTTCCAACATGGAGTGCTCTATGCACTTATTGGTCACTTCAAGGTGGAATGCTCACCCAGTCTTGTTCTGATCACTGCAAAGACAAAATACAGTAGTGAAAATTTTGAACACTAATAGGAAAACCAGAACTTGTTAAACCCCTTAAATAGTATCAGCACTGCTATTATCACATTTGAACTGCTGGCTTGTGACAGCTATGTTTCAAATGATCCACCTACACTAGTCCTTTAACAGTATACAACTAAAAATGAGAATCATTACAGGGCTTCCAGTTACAGAAGGATGAAACCACTAAGACTTTAGGAGTCTGACATAACAAATACAACCTAAAAACAGAGGTGGCTACCAATGCCATACATAGAAAAGTGATAAAACCCCATTTTCATAGAATCATAGAATATCTTGAGTTGGAAGGGACACACAAGGATCATAGAGGCCAACTCCTCACCCTGCACAAGACAACCCCAAGAATCACACCATGTTCCTGAGAGTGTTGTCCAAACATTTCCTGAACTCAGACAGGTTTGGTGCTCTGACCACTTCCCTGGGGAGCCTGTTCCAGTGCCTAACCACCCTCTGGGTGAAGAACCTTTTCCTTATATCCAAGCTACATATCCCCTGACTCAGCTTCATGCCATTCCCTCAGGTCCTATGACTGGTCACCAGAGAAAAGAGATCACTTGCCAGCCTGCCTGCCTGCTTCTGCTCTTGAGAAAGTTGTAGACTGCAATGAGGTCTCCCCTCAGTCTCCTCTTCTTCAGGCCTAACAAACCAAATGACCTCAACTACTCTTCCTAAGGCTTCTCCTCTAGACCCTTCACCATCTTCATGGCCCTCCTTTGGACGCTCACTAAAAGCTTTATTTGTTTATTATATTGACATGCCCAAAACTGCACATAGGAATGAGGTGAGGCCGCAACAGTGCAGAGCAGAGTGGGACAATCACCTCCCTTGACTGGCTCATGATGCTGAACGTGGTCACCTCAGCACCTGGTTGACTCCTATGACTGTCAAGGCACACTCCTAACTCATATTCAACTTGCTGTGAACCCAAACGCACAGATCTCTTTCCATGGGGCTGCCCTCCAGCCTCTTGTTCCCTAGTCTGTATGCACATCCGGGATTGCCCCATTCCAGATGCAGAATCTGTCACTTGCCTTTGTTAAACTTCAAATGGTTGGCTCCTCTCAATTTAGTGTTGAAAGGAATGAGGGACTTGTCTTTACAAAGAAACTGTGGGTCTGCTGGTAGATAAAACTAGCACTGAGAGATAAAAGAAACAATGGGAAGGATTCCACTGATTGATGAATGGAATGAGGGAGATTTGTCTTTACAAACTGTAGGTCTGCTGATGAATAAAACTGGATACTGAGAGATGAAAGAAGCAATGGGAAGAACCATAAATTCCATAAGGAATTCCACTGAGTGACACAAGGAAAGGACAAAGGGAGGAGTATACTTTAGAAGGGGGTCTTAGGTATTAGGCATTTTTGGGAAGTCTATACCTCTCAAGTACCTCAGCCAATGGGGAAAGAGATAGGGAAATACAGCTGGGAAATAAGGATAAAAAGGAGGCTGTGTCCTCCAAAAATTTGAGAGACCCCATGGGGAATGCCCCATGACCTCTCCCTTTATTCAAATAAAGTAACAGGACTCCTCTGTCTCCTTTTTGGACATAAACCTCTGGTGTTTGTGGATTAATTTTCCTAACAGCATCCTCAGCAAACTTAGTATCTCTTCAAGTCCTGTGTCCAAGTAGTTTATGAAGATGTTGAAGAGAACTGGCCCTAAAATGAAGCCCTGAACTTTAAAATGGAGTTTTACTGAAATCCCAAAAGAATGAGAGTGGCTGCACGATGATATCAGCCAGCTCTTTGAGCATTTTTGGATGAATCTCATCAGGTCCAATAGACTTAGAGGAATCCAGCTGGAGCAGCAAATCCTACACAGTTTCAGGATTGACTGTGAGTTTGTCATTGTCGCAGTCATCGTCCTCCAGCTCAGGGCTCTGGGGGTCCCGGAGGCCATCACTGGTATTGACAAGAGAGATGAAGAAAGCAGTAAATGTCGCTGCTTTGTCTGTGTGCCTGTTTGTGAGGTGAATGAACTCATCAAGTCAGAGACCAATGTTATCTCAGATTCTCATTTTGCTGTGAACATATTAGAAAGCTCTTTTTGCTGTCCTTCACAGCGTTGACCATCTTGAACCCTAATGGTGCATTGCCTGCACAAATTTTCTCCCTACAGTGGCGAGCGGTATCTCTGTAGTCCTCCCATGTCACCTGACCTTGCTTCCAATGTCCATGCACCTTCTTTTTTTGCCTTATTTTCAAAAGAAGATCCCTGTTCATCCAAGCCAGCCTTCTACCTCATCTGCTTGACTTCCGACATCTGGCAGTTGCCTGCTCCTGTGCCCTTAGGAGGTGGTGTTTAAAAAGCGACCAGCGCTGATGGACCCCAGCACCTTCAAAAGCATTTTCCCAGGGAACCTTACTAGTTCCCTGAACAACCTGAAGCCTGCTTTCCTCATTTCCAGGGTTGAAGCTTTGCTGGCACTTTTTCTCCTGTCAACAGAGATTTTAAACTTGATTGCTTCATTGTCACTGTGGTCAAGATGGCTGCCAATCTCCACTCACAAGACCCTCTGTTAACAAGCAACAAATCAAGGAGGGCATCTTTCCTAGTCAGCTCCATTAGTACCTGGACCATGAAGTTGACATCCAGGTGTTTTAGGAATCTCCTGGACTTGTTTGTACCAGCTGTGTGGTTAACATCTGTCAAGTTGAAGTCTCCCATAAGGACAAGGGTGGTTGACTTAGAAGTGTCCCTTAGTTCCTTAAAGAATAACTCATCAGTGTCATCATCCTTGCTGGGTAGCCTATAGTTGTGGTAGTTTGAAAGCAAATCAGTGAGAGACTCAAAGTCAGAACTACAATTTAATAGAAAAATGCAATAGTACAAAAACACTGACAGAGTCAGAATACAACCTGACACCCTGTCGGTCAGGGTGGTGGTAGTAGTCCACTTAGAAGGTGGCTGCAGTCCTCTGGGAGTGATAGATGTGGTTCTGTTGAAGCAGTGATCCTGTGAAAGGTGTAGTTCTCCTCTGAAGGTCCAGTGGTGGTGTAGAAGAGTCTGGTCTTCCTCTGGGAATCCAGTGGAAAAGCTGACTTGTGGTGTTTCAAATTCTAGTTTATATCCAGATAGGGATACATTGGTTCCTCCCCCTGGGCGGAGTATCTCACAATGGGATGATGTAGTTTTATCAGTGGGACTCAATGGCCCATTAACTGCAGCCATTAGGGATGAGCAAAGCAAAGTGCCCCACCTGGCTCCAACAGCTGGCCCATTAGAGAACATGTCCCGGAGCCATCAAGGATGAGCCAGGAAAACTGCCCCACCCGGCCCCAACATCCCATGAAGATGGTGATAGAATACATACCATTGTAACCTAAGACAATAGTAGACCTCCATGCTTTGTTTGTCCCTTGATCCTTACCCTGAGGGTCTCAACCGTGCCATTGCCAACTGTGAGCTCCATACCTTCCAGCCCCTCCATTACATACAACGCCGTCCCCCCTAAATCGCCTGCCCTGCCTATTCGTCCTGAATTAAGCTACCTTATTTATCACTATGCACAAGGATGCATACAAGCACAGTGGAGTAACCAACAGTAACTTGCTACCAAATTGGGTTTTCATACATTGGATTTGCATGTTGTGGTTTGACACTGGGCAAACGCCAGGCACCCACGAAAGCTTTTAGCTCACTCCCTTTTCCTTTCAGTTGGGCAGAGGAGAAGGAAAAAAATTAATGGAGGGCTCATGAGTTGAGATGAGGATTGGGAGAAAACATTCCAAGGACAAAACAGGTTAAAATTTAAAGGTGTAAGGTAAATTTATTATTAACAGAGTCAGAGGAGTATAATGAGAATTAAAATACACCTTTGAAACACCCATTTTCCCTCCCAGCCCCTCCCTCTTCCCCACCGACAGCACAGGGAGACAGGGCGTGGGTGTTTTGGTCAGTTCATCACCCGAGATCTTTTTCTGCTCTCTCAGGGAGAGGAGTCTTTCCCTTGTTATGCCGTGGGGTCCCTCCCACGGGAGACAGTTCTCCATGAACTTATCCTGCATGGCTCCAATCTCATGAGCAGCAGTCCTGCTAAAATTGCTGCAACACGTGACCTTCCCACAGGCAAACAGTCTTTCCAAAACTGCTGTGGCGTGGGTCACTCATCCACAGGGTGCAGTCCTCTAAGGGTAGGCTTCTCTAGTTTGGAAGCAAGGGCCCTTTCTCTCTCTATCTCTGGGAGCAGGGGCCCTCTCTCTGTATTTGGGTCTCTCACTGGAACACCACTTTCTCCAGCATCCACCTGCTCTGGCGTGAGTACTTCTCTCACAGGCTGTGAGTGGATCTCTTCATCCCCCGTGGACTTCATGGGCTGCAGGGAGACAGCTTATTTACCATAGTCCTCACCATGGCCTGCAGAGGAATCTTGGCTCCAGTTCTTGGATTACCTCCTCCCCCTCTTTTTCCTCTGACCTTAGTGCCGCCATGTTCTTCTCCCTCACATGTCTTCACTTCCTCCTCTTCTCTGACTAGAAGAAAAACTGCTGCCTGTAGGTTTTTATTGCCCACAAATTCCACCAATTTAAAGATTATTGCAGGATCCCACAGTGTCGAGAGGTTGATCTCATTTAGGTTCCATGTCAGGGAATCGTTCGCCATGTTTCCACCACTGGCCAGGCGGCCCCACCACCACCAAGTGGGGAGTGGTGGCACTATTTAACACCTCTCTTCATGCAGGACACCCGAAAGGAGAAGCTACTGTAGCTGCCCCTGCCCTTCTGCCCGCAGCGCAGCCTGGCCAGAGAGGCAAGGCTTGCCGCAGGTCACACTGAGATGGCAGCGGCAGCATCTCCTTGCCACCCCTGGAAATAACTGTTTTGATTCTCTTAAATATGTCATCACAGAGGCATTACCAACCTCTCTAATTGGGCCAGAAGCCTGTCCATCTTCAGAGCCATCAGAGATTGGCTCTGTGAGACATGATGGAAGCTTCTAGCAGCTTATCACAGAAGCCACTTCTGTGGCCCTCCCCCGCTACCAAAAACCAGGCTGTGCCATATCAACACAGTACACCATGTGGATACGAAGTTTTAAGTAGGAGAAAATGAGAAAGGAATCTGTAAAGACAAAGCTATTGCAAGTGGTGCATAAGATTTTGCTGAATCTATTAGAAGCTGCAGCTCATGTAGTCTCCAGTCCTAATTTAAACAGTGCTATTCTCAGAGAGGAGCTTTAACAGCAGAACTTGCTCAGTAATAGTATTCAAAGAGAATAAAAATATCTGTCTTCACAGCGTATCACCTTTTATCAATTAAGCAAAACCACAAATGCTTACCTTCATTTCTCCTTCTTCTACCACTAGCTGCCAATTGGCATCTCCTCCTACATCTTGCAAGGAATATGTCATATGGTTTTGTACCATCTCTTCCACCTTTAAAGGAAAAATTACACATTTTAAAGTAATTCCTTTCATCTTCTTGGGCAGGGAAGTGTACAGTATTGGAAGCCATAAGTCAATACTTCAAATCCTGTGCAGGAGCTGAACTTGGACAATAGAGCCTTCAATTACAGGTTAAGATCAAGCAGGTACTTGTGGCCTTCAGAAACAAAAGCCAAAATCTTGACTCAACTTCCAATTTCATTCTTTATGGGTTCTTCCCTATCCTTCCTTTGTACCTTTAAACTGTCAAAACTCACCATTCCTACCTGAGACAGTTTTATTTCAGCATGTAGGAAATTACTCCCAGTACCTCCAAATAGAATTACAGTGCACTGTGGGACTTGAAAGCCAATATTCATTGAAGAGCATTTAAAAAGATGAAGGGGGGGGGGGGGAAGGGGGAGACAGACAAACGAGCTCTAAAAAAGTAAATGCATATCAAAAGTTACATTGAAACAGCAGTGAGGGAAACAGTCATGAGAAGAGCATGCCTACATGCAGGAGGATCCTGGAAATTATAGGCCAGTTAACCTGAACTCAGTACCCGGTAAGGTAATGGAGCAGTTAATATTGAGTGTCATCACACAGCACTTACAGGATGGCCAGGGTATCAGACCCAGCCAGCATGGTTTTAGGAGGGGTAGGTTGTGTTTCACCAGCCTGATCTCCTTTTATGACCAGGTGACCCGCCTGGTAGATGTGGGAAAGACTGTGGATGTTGTCTATTTGGACTTCACCAAGGCCTTTGACACTGACTCCCACAGCATACTCCTGGAAAAGCTGGCAGCCTGCGGCTTGGACAGGAGCACTCTGCTGGGTCAAGAACTGGCTGGATGGCCGGGCCCAGAGAGTGGGGGTGAATGGTGCTGCATCTAGTTGGCAGCCAGTCACTAATGGTGTCCCTCATGGATCTGTGCTAGGGCCAGTTCTGTTTAATATTTTTATTGATGACATGGATGAGGGTATTGAGTCTATCATTAGTAAATTTGCAGATGACATTAAGCTGGGAGCATGTGTCGATCTCTTGGAAGGTAGGAGGGCTCTGCAGAGAGACCTGGAACAGTTGGATAGATGGGCAGAGTCCAACAGGATGAAGTTTAATAAGTCCAAGTGCCAAGTCCTGCATTTTGGCCACAATAACCCCCTGCAGTGTTATAGGCTCGGGACGGTGTGGCTGGACAGTGCCCAGGCGGAAAGGGACCTGTGGGTACTGGTCGACAGCCAATTGAACATGAGGCAGCAGTGTGCCCTGGTGGCCAAGAAGGCCAACGGCATTGTGGCCTGTATCAGGAATAGTGTGGCCAGCAGGATCAGGGCGGTCATTCTCCCCCTGTACTCGGCACTGGTGAGGCTGCACCTTGAGTACTGTGTCCAGTTCTGGGCCCCTCAGTTTAGGAAGAACATTGAGATGCTGGAACGCATCCAGAGGAGGGCAACAAGGCTGGTGAGGGGCTCAGAACTCAAGCCCTATGAGGAACGACTGAGAGAGCTGGGATTGTTTGGCCCGGAGAAAAGGAGACTCAGAGGTGACCTTATCACTTTCTACAACTTCCTGAAAGGTGGTTGTAGTCGGGTGGGGGTTGGTCTCTTTTTCCAGGCAACAACCGACAGAACGAGAGGACACAGTCTTAAGCTGCGCCAAGGGAAATATAGGTAGGATGTTAGGAAAAAGTTTTTTACAGAAAGAGTGATAAAATACTGGAATTGTCTGCCCAGGGAGGTGGTGGAGTCACCATCCCTGGATGTGTTTAAAAAAAGATTGGACGTGGCACTTGGTGCCATGGTTTAGTGGAGGTGTTAGGGCATGAGTTGGACTCGATGATCTTAAAGGTCTCTTCCAACCTAGTGATTCTGTGATTATGATTATGCTGTTCCATTGGCATCTTTGCACAGTTGCCAAATAGAAAAATGGAACAGAAATGCTTACATTCAAAAAAATTATGATGATGCAGAGATCCACAATTTTAAAATACTAATTTAAGAATACTTAGCTAGACAGTTGCATGCTTTTCTTAAAGGTCAAATATTTGATACATTTTTTTCAAGCTATGTGAATACTTTTTTTGGTTCCAAATAATGTGCATGAAAATGGGGGGTGGGACAGGAAATGAATAATGTTAAATGGTATGTATTCTATCACCATCTTCACGGGATGCTGGGGGCCGGGAGTGGCAGTGTTCCTCATGGCCGCAGAACGGTTTGCTAATAGGCCGGTCATTAGGGCCAGGCGTGGCAGTGTTCCTGATGGCTGCAGAATGGTTTGCTAATGGGCCAGTCGTTGGGGCCGGATGGGCACTTCACTCACCCCAAACATTGCAGATAGTGGCTCATCATCCCATTGTGAGATGCCCCGCCCAGGGGGAGGAACCAATGTATCCCGATCTGCATATAAACTGAGATTTGAAGCACTATAGGCAGCTTTTTCCACGGGATTCCCAGAGGAAGACCAGATCCTTCTACACCACCACTGGACCTTCAGAGGAGAACTACACCTTTCTCAGGATCATTGCTTCAACAGAAGTGCATCTATCACTCCCAGAGGACTGCAACCACCTTCTAAGTGGACTACTACCAACACCCTGACCGACAGGGTGTCAGGTTGTATTCTGACTCTGTCAGTGGTTTTTTTTGGTTTTTTTTGTATTACTACATTTTTCCTATTAAATTGTAGTTCTGACTTTGAGCCTCTCACTGATTTGCTTTCAAACTACCACATTTTTTGGCGCCCAATGTGAGGCCAGGCCCTGAGGAAAGTCAGAATTACAATTTTGTGTTCTAGAAGCCACCTATTCACCATGATACTCAACATACTTACATGTGTCCTGTACCTTGCTCTGTATATATTTCCGCAGACAGGGAATTACCTGCCTGTGGTAATGCTCCTGTGTAGGCCGGGGTATCGTATAAAAATTGCTTTACTAGTTTATTATGTCTATTGCATGATAACCTCCGAGGCAATGAACAGCATTCGGAATATATACTCAATTTTGTTTGCTTGTCCTAGTGTGGGCTGCTACATCTGGGGCCTCCTCAACAATCACACCCAGCCCCTAGGGGAAAGAGTAGAGAATGGTTTCTTTCAGCCTTTCAGACCTGACACAACAGTTTTTGAAAATATTGAGTTCCCTTTGGATGTCAAAGATGGTATAATCTTGCTGTTAGTTCTGCTTTGTCTTCTTTGTACAGCCTGCACTGTGTATACCATGCTTAGAGTCAGAACAATGCTCGATGCAGCACAGTATCCTCAGGATGAGGACAAGAAAAGCAGCAGAACAACAGGCACCGTATCTAAACAAACTGTCATAGAGGAAAAAGAGACTGAAAGAAACGACAGTCTCCACACAAGCCATCACCAAGCCAGAACAGCCTAAGCCAGTAGCAGTTGCCCCCCTTCAGAAAAAGAAAACCAGGAGCAAATCAGCCCGCACAGCGACCGATGAGGAGGAGGCTGGACCTTCGCACCAAGCAGAAGAGACGGAGCCAGAGATCATCACTCGCTCTTTATCCCTGGGTGAGCTGCGTGACCTATGGAGGGAGTTCACCCGCCAGACAAATGAATCCATCCTGACCTGGCTTCTTCGCATCTGGGACGCTGCAGCCAATGACACCATGCTAGATGGAAGTGAGGCCAGGCAACTTGGATCCCTGACCCAGGATGTGGTCATTGACCAGGGGATCGGGAAAACCCAAGAAACTCTCAGCCTCTGGCGGCGACTGCTGGCAAGTGTAAGGGACAGATACCTTTGTAAAGAAGACCTCCAGGTGCACCAAGGAAAATGGAGCACAATGGAACAAGGTATCCGATGCCTGAGAGAATTGGCCGTGCTGGAGATCATTTTCTCAGAAGATGAGAGATTCCCTAAGAACCCAGATGATGTCCAATGCACGTCACAGATGTGGTTGAGATTCGCACGGCTTGTACCAGAGATATACTCCCGTTACCTAGCAACACTGCAATGGAGGGAAGGAGGGGACAAGGTGGGAGTACTGGTCAACAAACTAAGAATTTATGAGGACACTGTCACTGCCCCATTTCGCACCCATGTCTCATCTGTGGAAACACAGCTGGCTGAGCACGTCCGGAACTTGGAAGAGAAACTCAGAAAGGAGCTGAAGCAAGAAATTCACCACATCTCGCCAGAACCAACAAGGGTTTCTGCTATTAAGAGCCAAAATTCCCCAGCCAGAGGAAGAAGATACACTCCACGAGGTAACCTCTGGTTTTTCCTTCAGGAGCATGGAGAAGACATGAGGAAGTGGGACAGAAAACCCACCTCTTCCTTAGCAGCCCGAGTACGTGAACTGAAAAGAGGAACAGCTACCACAAGGAGCCCACCTAGAGTCAATGCTGCTCCGGTCTCTTGTGGACAGAACTCAGAACAGTATAGAAATGATGATATGACCGATCCTCTTGAAGGGACCTCAAGAACATATTTACAGGAAGAGAGCAACGTGTACCACGATCAGGAATAGAGGGGCCCTGCCTCTAGCCAGGTAGAGGAAAGGGACAACCGGATCTATTGGACTGTGTGGATCCGATGGCCTGGCACATCTGACCCACAAAGATACACGGCTTTGGTTGACACCGGCGCTCAATGTACCCTGATGCCATCAAGGTACGTGGGAACAGAATCTATTTCTATTTCTGGGGTGACAGGAGGATCCCAGAAGCTGACTGTATTGGAAGCTGAAGTGAGTTTAACTGGGAATGAGTGGCAGAAACACCCCATCGTGACCGGCCCAGAGGCCCCATGC
Organism: Eopsaltria australis; assembly: GCA_034509425.1. NCBI lineage: Eukaryota > Metazoa > Chordata > Aves > Passeriformes > Petroicidae > Eopsaltria > Eopsaltria australis. The sequence goes on from JAVTVJ010000559.1 coordinate 93,735, forward strand.
ATCCTGGGCATAGACTATCTTAGAAATGGGTATTTCAAAGACCCAAAAGGACATCCTTGGGCTTTCGGGATAGCCGCAGTAGAAACAGAAGACATCCAACAGCTAAATACCTTGCCTGGTCTCTCAGATGACCCCTCTGCTGAGGGACTGCTAGAAGTTGAAGAACAGCAGGTACCAATCGCCACGGCGACAGTGCACCGACGACAGTACCGCACAGACAGAGACTCTATGGTTTCCATCCACGAGATGATTCGTAAACTGGAGAGCCAAGGGGTGGTCAGCAAAGCTCATTCACCCTTTAACAGCCCTATATGGCCAGTGCGTAAGTCCAGTAGAGAATGGAGACTGACAGTGGATTATCGTGGCCTGAATGAGGACACACCACCACTGAGTGCTGCTGTGCCAGACATGTTGGAACTTCAGTATGAACTGGAATCCAAGGCAGCAAAGTGGTACGTGACCATCGATATTGCCAATGCCTTTTTCTCCATTCCTCTGGCAGCAGAGTGCAGGCCTCAGTTTGCTTTCACCTGGAGGGGAGTGCAATACACCTGGAACAGACTCCCCCAGGGGTGGAAGCACAGCCCCACCATCTGCCATGGCCTGATCCAGGCTGCACTGGAAAAGGGTGAGGCTCCAGAACATTTGCAGTACATCGACGACATTATCGTATGGGGGAACACAGCAGAGGAAGTCTTTGAGAAAGGAAAGAAGATCATCCAGATTCTCCTAAGAGCTGGTTTGGCCATCAAGCGAAGTAAGGTTAAGGGACCCGCTCAAGAAATCCAGTTCTTAGGAGTCAAGTGGCAAGATGGACATCGCCAGATCCCGACAGAAGTAGTCAACGAGATCACTGCTATGTGCCCACCTACGAACAAGAAGGAAACCCAGGCTTTTCTAGGAGCTGTCGGGTTTTGGAGAATGCATATCCCAGAATACAGCCCAATTGTAAGCCCTCTTTACCTCGTGACACGAAAAAGAAATGATTTCCAGTGGGGTCCTGAGCAACAACAAGCATTTGAACAAATTAAGCAGGAGATTGCCCATGCAGTAGCCCTTGGGCCAGTCAGAAAAGGACAGGATGTGAAAAATGTGCTCTACACTGCGGCCCGGGAGGATGGTCCATCCTGGAGCCTGCGGCAGAAGGGACCTGAAGAGGCTCGAGGACGACCGCTTGGGTTCTGGAGTCGGGGATACAAAGGATCTGAGGCCAGCTATACCTCAACCGAGAAAGAGATTCTTGCGGCTTATGAAGGAGTTCGAGCTGCCTCGGAAGTAATTGGCACCGAAGCACAGCTGCTTCTGGCACCCCGACTACCAGTGCTGGGTTGGATGTTCCACACATCATGCCACCGACGCCACATGGAGCAAGTGGATTGCGCTGATCACACAGCGAGCCCGGATAGGAAACCCTAATCGCCCTGGGATTCTGGAAATTATAACAAACTGGCCTGAAGGTGATACTTTTGGATTATCTTCTGAAGAAGAGGAGGGGCAAGTGACACGTGCTGAGGAAGCCCCACCATATAACAAGCTACCGGAGAGTGAAAGACGATATGCCCTCTTCACTGATGGTTCCTGCCGAATTGTGGGTGCTAACCGAAAGTGGAAAGCTACTGTATGTAGCCCCACACGACGAGTTGCACAAACTACTGAGGGAGAAGGTGGATCGAGTCAGGTCGCAGAGCTTAAAGCCGTCCAGCTGGCTTTGGATATCGCTGAGCGAGAGAAGTGGCCTCGGCTCTATCTCTACACTGACTCCTGGATGATAGCTAACGCTTTGTGGGGTTGGTTGAATCGCTGCAGAAAGGCCAACTGGCAGCGCAGAGGGAAACCCATCTGGGCCGCTGAGATTTGGCAGGACATCGCTACCCGTGTAGAGAGGCTGACTGTGAAGGTTCGACACGTGGATGCACATGTACCCAAGAGTCGGGCCAATGAAGAGCATCGTAACAACGAGCAGGTGGACCAAGCTGCCAAACTGAGAGTATCACAGGTGGATCTGGACTGGCAGCACAAGGGAGAATTATTTCTAGCTCGTTGGGCCCATGATGCCTCTGGTCATCAGGGACGAGATGCAACGTACCGATGGGCTCGTGACCGAGGGGTGGACTTGACCATGGACAGCATCTCACAGGTCATCCATGGCTGCGAGACCTGCGCTATGATCAAGCAGGCCAAGTGGGTGAAGCCTCTGTGGTACGGTGGACGATGGTCGAAGTATAGGTATGGGGAAACCTGGCAAATTGACTACATCACCCTTCCCCAAACCCGCCAAGGCAAGCGCTACGTGCTGACCATGGTGGAAGCAACCACTGGATGGTTGGAGACCTACGCTGTGCCTCATGCTACTGCCCGAAACACCATCTTAGGCCTGGAAAAGCAAGTCTTGTGGAGACATGGCACCCCTGAGAGAATTGAGTCGGACAATGGGACCCATTTCAAGAATGGCCTTATAAACAGCTGGGCCAGAGAACATGGCATCGAGTGGATATATCATATCCCTTATCATGCACCAGCTGCCGGGAAAGTTGAACGGTGCAACGGACTACTTAAGACCACCCTGAAGGCACTTGGCAGGGGGACCTTCAAAAATTGGGAAGTGAACTTAGCAAAGGCCACCTGGATGGTCAACACACGAGGCTCCATCAATCGAGCTGGTCCTGCCCAGTCTGAACCCTTGCACACAGTGGACGGAGACAGAGTCCCTGTGGTACACATGAGAGGTATTTTAGGAAAGACTGTTTGGATTAGTCCCACCTCAGACAAAGGCAAACCTATCCGCGGGGTTGTTTTTGCTCAAGGACCTGGTTACACTTGGTGGGTAATGCAGAAAGATGGGGAAACCCATTGTGTACCACAAGGAAACTTAATTTTCAGTGAGAACTGTGTGTAAAGTTTCATTGTATATGTATATATATGTATAAAGGGGGTACTGGTTTGGGTATGACGTAGATGGTGATAGAATAAGGGGCGGATAATGTCTTAGGTTACATTGGAATGTATTCTATCACCATCTTCACGGGATGCTGGGGGCCGGGAGTGGCAGTGTTCCTCATGGCCGCAGAACGGTTTGCTAATAGGCCGGTCATTAGGGCCAGGCATGGCAGTGTTCCTGATGGCTGCAGAATGGTTTGCTAATGGGCCAGTCGTTGGGGCCAGATGGGCACTTCACTCACCCCAAACACTGCAGATAGTGGCCCATCATCCCATTGTGAGATGCCCCGCCCAGGGGGAGGAACCAATGTATCCCGATCTGCATATAAACTGAGATTTGAAGCACTATAGGCAGCTTTTCCACGGGATTCCCAGAGGAAGACCAGACCCTTCTACACCACCACTGGACCTTCAGAGGAGAACTACACCTTTCTCAGGATCATTGCTTCAACAGAACCACATCTATCACTCCCAGAGGACTGCAACCACCTTCTAAGTGGACTACTACCAACACCCTGACCGACAGGGTGTCAGGTTGTATTCTGACTCTGTCAGTGGTTTTTTTTGGGGTTTTTTTGTATTACTACATTTTTCCTATTAAATTGTAGTTCTGACTTTGAGCCTCTCACTGATTTGCTTTCAAACTACCACATAAATCTAGTCTTGTTACATGTTTCTTTTGTGTCTGTCCCCCCATTTCCAAATCCTATTCTCCCCCAAATAAAAACAGACAAAAAGCTACATTATCCATTGCTATGTAATGTTTACAAGTGCTGAAAACAATTTAGCAATGTTTTTTGCCTAAGAGGTAGGTAACTACAAAAACTCATCACATCAAATAAATCCATGTAATTGACACTATTTTCCTGAATCAGCAGAAATTTCTTTTTTAAAGAGGAAACACATTGCAAGAAAAGGTTAGTCAATTGACCAACATTTGGATTAGTCTAAGAACTCTATAATCACAAGATTAATAGCCTGAACCTATGTGTGGTTTTTGTACAACTTGAAGAAAAAAAGTAATTGAATCAAGTCAAAATCCTCAAAATACAACATAAAGATAAAATCCTTTCAATAGAAATGCTATTTTATCTTATTTTAACTATAGAATTCTCTACAGAAACCAAGTTATCAGTCCAGTTTGGGGGGTTTTCTTTGTTTTATTTAATTTTTTTTAGTTATAATGAAGTATAAACACCCACAAGATTTGTGTTTCTGCTTTTAGACAGGCCATCTTTTCCTGACACTTACTAACAGGTTTCCTACCAAACATTCTTCTAATTATTTTTTTCCAGGAAAAACTGACACTGTACAAACCAAGCCAGGTAAGAATGTGAGCTATTTAAATACTCAGTTTCCTAGCTCTAGGTCACATTTCTTTCAGAAAGGAATCCTTGCTATGCTCCTGCAACTTTACCTGCAACATATTCAGGGTCATTATCTCCTCCCCTAGCTCCTAATCTATTAGGGAGAAAGCCAGCTTGTATGTTTTGTATTTTGCTGCTTTTTGCTTTATACCAAATGCAGAGGGAAGAAGAGAATAATAAAGAAAGAAGAGAATGAGGCATTGACAGGAGTATCAGAGAATCATAGAATACCTGAGTTGGAAGGGACCCACAAGGATCACAGAGTCCAACCTCTGGCCTTGCACAGGACAAATCCAAGAATCATAGAATTTGCTTAAGTACAATTTAAACAGTTTAAGGTCTTTGGAATTGTTCAACATTTAGTCCCCAACTTCCTCTGAAAACTTGAAAGGCATCTGTAGTTTGTTTCTCTCCCTCTTCTCCCAATAGTTTCATTCCTGCTAATACATCTTTCAGACAGCTTCCCCTTCGGTTTGGGAAAGGAGAGGTATTATCATTGCAGCTTTCAGAGGAAAGAGAATGTTGTTTTTCACTAACAAGCAATTACTTCTATTTGACCAAGTAATCGCAGTGCCTACAAGTGCCTTGTGTATACTATCTGTCCAAACTGTGATCTACCTGCTGGTTGCTGCCATCCTGAACCTATTTCAGGTACCACATTAGGCACCAAGTCAATATTCACGGCTTCTTTCCCAGTGGGGAGGCCACACTATTACCTCTGGGTTCCTGGCAGACTGCAGGAATGATCTGCAAAAATACTTCTATCCCATGCAGCCTTGGTCTTAACATTAAATGGGCAGATCTTCATTTAAAAGGTCCTCAGAAGAGCTCAATCTATTTTAAAATCTGGTAGTCCTTTAAAAGAAGAAAATGATTTGCAACACATTTGCAGCATTTTAAGCCCACAACCTCTCACTCAACTGGCAGAGACAAATCAATGCATTTCTGAAGGCACATTGAAGAACCAGCTCCTGTCAGAATATGTTTATGTGTCTCCATCTTAAAAGCAAAGTTGCAAGTTTCCACTTAAGCTGTTACTAAGATTGCCTTCTGTTGAAGGTTAGATCTAGTTCTTTTCCTCAAGAATTTTTCTCCCATGGGTTGCTAAGACACAAATGACTGGGTACTTAAGAGAAACAAAGCACAAGGCTGTAGCCTTTCTCCTTGGCAGGGTGGGGCAAAATTGCCCCTCATGGAAGCAGAGCCTGGTAACGCGAGATTTGGAGAGACTGAAAAGCAAGGGCAGGGGGGAGGTCACGCTCTCTTGCTTGGGACCCTCGGAGCGGGACGGTCGGAGCTGCTGTCTGCTGAACCCACGGCCCCCTGAGAAGCCAGCACGGAGCTGCCGGTCTGTCTGCTGTGAGTCTCTGCCCTCTGCCCCATCGGGAGCCGACCTGCCTGCCACCAGCCCGCTCTGAGTTTTCTCCGCTACATTGTAGCGGAGCTTTCCCCTGCACGTGGAGACCTCTTACCGTCCCAGCTCCCTGTGTCCGGGGATCCTGCTGTGGCACCGACACCAGCTGCCCCTCCCGAGGGTCTGTGGAGCAAGGGCTCTCCTCCATCCCTCCGTGCTTCGGGCAGTCGCCATTGCCGTGTGCTACCTGAGCTCACGCCAGAGCGCCCCTGCAGCCACCGGGGAATCACCACACCCAGAGCACCCCTGCAGGCTGTGACTGGAACTGCACCGAAGGGAAAAGGTGCCTGAAGCCGAGCAGGCTGCCACTGGGTTTCTGGTTCTGTTTGTTGGTCAACGTTATAGTTGTTGTTATTTGTTATCCTTGTTTTAGATAGTAGTAAAGAACTGTTATTCCTATTTCCATATCTTTGCCTGAGAGCCTCTTGATTTCAAATTTATAATAATTCGGAAAGAGAGGGGTTACAGTTTTCCATTCCAAGGGAGGCTCCTGCCTTCCTTAACAGACACCTGTCCTTCAAACCAGGACACCTTCATATAAATTAAGTCTAGAAACAAGCCCCATTTATTCAGAATCAAGATTTAGCTTGCCTTTCCAGAAGCCAAATCCTCAGCCTGGGGACAGAGGACAATTTCCTAATAATAAGGTCTACAGCAGGGTGTCACCAAAAGGTGTGCTGCTTTTCTCTTCAGTTGTCTTTCACCTGCTTGTTCACTAGCAGTGAAGCTCCAGAGCAGATGAAGCAACTTAATGAACTGGCAAGTTTGTTCTAGGGAAGATATGGGGGAAGAATGGGGCAGAGGGGAGTAGGTTTCTTGTAAGTTAGCAGGATCATTCTTTCTGTAGTCAGTTAACTCGAAACCACATCCTAAGACACTGGGTAGTAGCTTCTACATAGTATAATCCCTTCAACTGCTAGAAAGAGCAACACCTTGACCCCATAATCCAGTCCATTTGACCCTGATCTCCAATGTCAATTTGCATTATTGTGATAAGGATCTGGTCAATCTCAGATTTAAGTGGTTAGATTTTCAGCCACACTAGTGGTCTGATACTCAGGTTTACCATATGGACCCACAAATGTTATCGCAGACCTAAGAGGTGAAAATGAGAAGGTTCGCATATTTTAATGACTGTTTCCCTTACATTGAACTGGCAATGCAGCCTGATAGACAATGAATTCTATCTTTAGAATCAAACTTGTTTTCTATTACTTGATTTCCTCCCTCCTCCCCTACAAAACCAAACTTGAATTATTAACATGACTGGAGTACCAGTAGATCAGCCAATCGGTGTTGTGCAATGTGACCTGTATACTTTCTCCCCTTGTGATAAATCCAAATTCCAGAAATTAACAGACTGCAGTAAGTCATGGGAAGTGTTGGTATTTCAGTCTAATAAGCAAGTCCTTAAGTGTTAGGGTTCTGCTCACGAAGCTGGTGGCAAGATATGCAGGTAGTATGATTCCAGGCTCTGTTACTCAAAAGAAAAATCAATTCCTTCTGTTTGAAAAAGCAGGCTGTTTGCAGTGTGTCAGAGACTGGAAAGATGGATGTCTCGAGACATTTTGGGATGCATGCGTGTGTGGGGTAGGTTAGGCCTTGCCCTGGCAAGACAGTGAACTGCCCCACACTCCCCACCCCTAGAGCCAGTATCCCAGCCCTGCAGTGTTGCCGTCATGGAACACTGGAGGCAGAGCTCTAATCTCACCTAACCCAGCTTCTGAGTGGCCAAAAGTCCCACTGCGGGGGGAGGGGGGGGGGGCACGAAGGCCAAGGGGTATTTAAGGCTGAGCATGAGGCCAGCCCATATCTTGACCCTACCTTCCTCTTGGAGTTTCTATCTGAACACTGCTGGAACCCAGGAGTTAGTAGCTATATGCATGCTTTTCTATATCTTTTCTTTCTGTCTTTGTCTCTTCTTCTTCTAATTCCCTCTTCTTGGAACATTTTGAGTAATTTAACATTGCACGAGTTTAAAGTTTGCTAAGTTGAATGGACCAAATTAATGCTGTGAGAAGTGTTTTATGTTGATTGGATGTTGTAGTAAACCTTTTACCAAAGCTCTCTGATTTTCCTAAAGTTTGCCAGTAAACTTTTGTCTTGTTTTGACCTCTTGAGAATATCTGGTCTGTTGCGGTGGTTCGGAACCAGAGGACTTCCGGACAGGTTCCACGGACAGAGGGTTTCCCCCCGGAGCTCCCAGGTGCAGCAGTTGGACCACCAATCCACGGACCCCAAGCTCCTGCTATTGGTTACTGGACTTGTCTGTTATGTATTCCCGCTCTGGGAAAGTCCCTGTCACTCCATAGTTCATTCGTTGTTCTCTCTGTTCCCCTCCCCTCCCTAAACCCCATTTGATCATGTACCCCAGCCCCTCCCCTGTATTGTCCCCTGCCCTCATCCTATTGGGTGTTGTTCCTCTCTTAAATACCGATGTAATAAGCTGCTCTTGGCTCTTGGTCCATGTGCTCCCTTTGGAGGCAATAAACCTACCGAAATCACATACCAAGAGACCTCCTTCTCTGGTGGTTCTTTGCTGTTTCACCACGCTCCGGGGGCAACACCTCCCCGGACCGAACGCGGACCAGCTGTGCCCGTTGTCGGCACTCCGAGGAAGTCTTCCAGATCGCGAACGACTTCCTAGGGTAGCGCTGGGACTCTGCTGCCGGTACCAGGGTGGGACCGAAGCAGGGAACGCAACAAAGTGGCGCACCGAACAGAGACTCCGACCTCTCGGGGTTCCCTGCGAGCGACCTGGATACGCAGCAGCGGTCCGGACTGCGCCTTCGGGACGTCGCTCCCCTAGCGAGAACTTCCGCGTTTTAGCGGGGGGCTGGCAGGGGCCGTCAGCAACCGTTCTGGAGCGTCTGAAGTGTGTACGCTAGCTGAATGGACTGACGAGACCAGAGACCCTTGCTCTTTTGGATGTTTCTCCCTCCGGAGCCGGTGACGGCAACTGAAGCCGGGATCGAGGAACCAAGACCCGCACGGAGCGGTGAGGTTTGGCGGCTGCGGGGCGCGGTAGGAAAGGACCAGGATCCGCGCGCGGCGGCAAAGCTCGGTGCCCGTGATAGCGGCGGGAAAGCCACCGAGATCCGAGTGCAGACGGTGAGGTCTAATCCACGATAGGCAGCGGGAATCAGGCTCGAGGGAGAGTTTTGTACCGTATAAAAAGAGCAAGGAGGCTTTTATTCGGAGACAATGGGTATTAAGCTGTCCCGAATAGAGCAGGAGTTTTATGTCCAAGTTAAAGAGACCCTAAAGTTAAAAAACGGGAAAGCTAATAAGAGGGCTTGGAAACGTTTTGTTAAATGGATCTTTGCCTATGTCCCTCTTGCTTCTGCTTCTTCTGTTAAAACTCTGAGGTTTTGGGAGTTAGTAGAAAAACGTTTAGAGGCAGTGGAGAGAGGGGGTGATGTTTCTGTCCGAAAATTTTTCCCGTTGTTGATTGTAATTTGTTATACTTTGCGTAATTGTCCTGAAAGTTCGAAATCCCCGACTCACCCACCCCACGTTCCTAATTCCCATTTTCCCAATCCCTCTTCCCCGCTACAGGGAAGTGCGCCCCTCAGTTCTCCCCGCTATGAGACTGATTCCCTCATAGCGAGCTTCACCCCAAACCCTTTCTCCGAGCCCTCAGTCAAACTCGCGCCGGCTGCGCTCCCCCATTGTTCCGAGTTTAAAGATGGCGGCGGCCTCGTGGCGCCATGCCTACACCCATGCGCCCACTGCGCAGCCTCACGCCGAAAGCCCGCGAATCCTCCCAACCCCTCCCACGGTTCCTTCCCCTTCGCGTCGATTGGCCCCACGTCGGGCTCCCCCCCCGCGGCCGATGATGTCTTCGCGTCGGGTCCCTCCCCTCGCGCCGGAGGTCCCTGCCCCAGCCCGAGGGAGATCCCCGCCCCACCCCGCGCCTGGACTGCTCATATCAACTGCAGTCCCACCCCTGACCACCGCCCACTTCCAGATCCCCACGCTCCCTCATTCACACCCTGAGATTGGGGGCCAAAAAGTGGGGAGGCTGAAGCCTGTGATGCAGCCAGACAGCCAGACCCTGCAGTGGCATCAGGTGTGCACAGCCCTCAGGGTAACAACCCACGATGGGAATCACAGTCACCTGCAGCCTTGCGAGAGCCTAGCAAGGTGGAGAGAGAGCTTGGGAGAGATTCTCCTCACTTTAAAGGTGTGCTGGTCCCATCTGACATAAAAACAATCGTGACAGGCATTTTAGTTAAGGTTCAGTATTGGGTGTGGGAAAAGATATGGAAGCAGCAGCTTCAAGGCCTGCTGAACAGTTCTAATCACCCTCCACCTAAGTCTTCCACAGGCTCCTGGACACCACATGCTCCATCCCATTCGGGAAACGGATCGGCACCGTGCTCCTCAAAGAAATTAAAAGCTGAATCCACTGTGTCCTGCTCTCAATCACCACCCATGCCACTGGAGACCCCATCAGAGGTGATCCCAGATGACCAGTCACTTGAACCACGATGGCTGAAGTTAGTAGGCATCACAACTCTCCACCCAACACATCCACCAGAGCAGATCCAGTCGCATCCACCAACAGACGCTGCTCCACAGAGATCAGCATGGAAGAGAAGGAAAAAGAAAACTCCAAACTTCGACAGTCATCAAGAAAAATCACTGAGACCATTCTTCTTGATATCTTCCCCTTAGACTCTCCTGAAACCTACCCCATGTACCTCCCATACCCCAATCATTCCCAGTCCTGTAGAGAGACAATGATTTAACAATGTTTGTTTGTTTATTTGCAGATTTTCAAGACTTTGCTTTGGATTTTAGTTATTATCTTCATTGTACTAACAAGTCACTTCCTTTAAGTAAAAAGACAGGGGGAGATGTTGCGGTGATTCGGAACCAGAGGACTTCCGGACAGGTTCCACAGACAGAGGGTTTCCCCCCGGAGCACCCAGGGGCAGCGGTTGGACCACCAATCCACGGACCCCAAGCTCCTGCTATTGGTTCCTTGACTTGTCCGTTATGTATTTCCATTCTGGGAAATTCCCTGTCACTCCATAGTTCATTCGTTGTTCTCTCTGTTCCCCTCCCCTCCCTAAACCCCATTTGATCATCTACCCCAGCCCCTCCCCTGGATTGCCCCCTGCCCTCATCCTATTGGGTGTTGTTCCTCCCTTAAATACCGATGTAATAAGCTGTTCTTGGCTCTTGGTCCATGTGCTCCCTTTGGAGGCAATAAACCTACCGAAATCACATACCAAGAGACCTCCTTCTCTGGTAGTTCTTTGCTGTTTCACCACGCTCCGGGGGCAACACCTCCCCGAACCGAACGCGGACCAGCTGTGCCCGTTGTCAGCACTCCGAGGAAGTCTTCCCGATCGCGAACGACTTCCTAGGGTGGCGCTAGGACTCCGCCGCCGGTACCAAGGTGGGACCGAAGCAGGGAACACAACACTGAGTGACTGAAATAATGCCCAAAATCCGGACTTCTCGGTCAAAACTGTATATAAACCAGCTGTTAGAAGCAGTTGGTGTGAACAGAGGGAGGTCTGATGCGATAGAGGTCAGACCTGCGTTCACCCAGTTCCAACCCCGGGCTTGGCACTGTCTCCCTTTTTTGATTGTGGCATTGCATGTTCGAACTCTCGGACATGAAATAAATTTTATACTTCTTTTTTCTATAAATAGGGCGTACTTATTTATTACAAAGGGATTTCTGTCTGAATAGGCCCTGGCGAGATGCATTCAATGTGCATTCCACAGATAAGCATTTCGTGGGATTTCCTCATCTGGCAAAGCTCCAGGATATGTGTATATACAAATATATGGCTCTAGGATGTGTATACCAAATGTGCATATGAAATAAATCATATACGTCGCCAGAAACTCATTCTAGCAGCAAAAATCAACTACTGATTTCAGGAACTGTCGTCAGACGTGGTGGAAAGACAGGAAAAAACGACATTGTATTGAGAAGATAAAATTAACAAAGAAGAAAAAGGTATAAAAAGATACCTCATGGAAACCACAGCGGGGAACTGGTGAGATTCGAACCGACAGTGTTTTGGACCCAGTTCACCCCAATGCCGATGGCCTGGCTCGGCATTGTTTTGGTTTTTTTTTTGCTTCGTGGCTCTTTTTCAAACTTTATACTTTGATTTTTAATAAATTCTCTTTAATCATCAAATTGGCTGATTCGTTTATAACATGCGGCTACCTCCTCGTTCTCGTCGCTGACGGTACAAGGGAAACGCCTTGCCGATGATCTTTCCGAAGACAGTACTGGCGCCACCAGAGGAAGAAGACAGCACCCCAATACTCTCGTCAGACAAGGACAACACCCATTGTCGCCACCACGCTTCCTCCACTAGGCCATGCCCTGCGAGGCTCCCACTGGGCCAACGGATCATCGCCAGCCAATCCCGCGTCTTGATTCGCTGCCTCGCCTGTCATTTTCACTTGTCTCCAACCCTCTGGCCGGTCCGCCCTCGTCGAGCTGGTGCTTATTGGGACTCAGGAATTTGCATGCCCTCGGGGCGCGGAGGGATTTGCTCCATGTAGTGCTGCGACCCTGAGGGCAGGTTATGAGGTTGCAGAAGAGGCTGTAGTAGCTACAAGTACTATTTCTTGTTCTTTGTTACTGCATCAAGTCCACCCCAAAGGTGCCTGTGCCTTTTTGGTGCTGCTCCCTCCAGTCAAATGACTGCTTTGGCCAGGGCAGGGCAGGCGTGGCCTTAACTTCTCAGGACATTTCACAGAACCAACAGAAGTTGCTCTACATTGTTTCCTGAAAGCCCCACTTCCATTGCAGACATTTCTGAGCTGCGCGTGATACACAGAAAGACTCCACAACTTAATAAAGTTCAAAATAGGTATATTTTGCCAGTGCTGTGACACATGGGAGAATAATTTCTTCAAATCCATGTGTGCCATCAGTGGCATTCAGCTTGGTATATATCTGGTTACAAGTTATATACGCATTAGATCACACAATGCACCTATACATATTCATTGTCTATCCCCGCTTCATATTATAATTAGTCCAAAAGTCATTAGCATTCCAATATGCCTGTGCACCGCCAGTTAGTGATGAAGTAAAGGTATTCCTCAGATGAAGTAAGTGGTCTTCCTCAGATGAACTTCTTATCGTTCTTCCTTGCACATGCTCTCTAAGTTTCTAGTCCAAGTCCGAAGCCCAGAGCCAGTCTGAGCTGGTTTCAGGACTTGAAAACAGGATCTTTGGTCCCAGTTTCCCTTCCTTATCAATGGCCATGCATCTTTTCCCTTATGCTTGGCAAGCATAATAAGTGCTGAGCAAGCGGTATACATTGTCTAGCAAGCAGTTGCAAAATTTAACAGTACCCGTAGTACCCACAATCCACAATTAACCCTTAATTCCTAAGTCCTCTGTATTAGTCCCCCCTTTTCTGTAAGGCAGTAAATTCTTTTACTAATATATAGATTCTTCTTCTAAGAAATTCCTGCAATAAGCATCTCTAAGTATTTTCCCATGTGTATTTGATAAAGTAGTTAAAAGGGATAATCTTCTTAACATCCTATAATTCCAAACAAACAACACCATGGATAATGCAAAGCAAACATCAAAATTAACAAAACAATTATGGGGTGACATAACGTATTCAGAATACCAGTAGCAGTAGATGACCATCCAAAAAGTGCGTCCCACCAATTATGAGTCGCATCTTGTTTTACCCTCTCCAAGACTTTGCTAATTTCTTGTGTGTCATGATGGACATTAACTACAGTCTTCTTCCCATTCCTTCAAATTTCTTCTAGAATTTTGATTAAGTCTTGATGTTTTACCAATTGCCTCACTAAAGTAAGGTTCATTCCAATAGGTGTGGGCAATAATTTATGGTATAGGGCATAATTTGACCTTACCAATAGATAAGACACAACTGGTGCTGAATACGAGAAGTCACACCCAACAGTCTTGGTAAAGTTACAAACACAAATATTGGAATAATTCTTAACAGGTACATTGTCATTATCTACTTCTACAAAGGCACACGCAGTTCTCAAACATATGCATCCCTGGCCAATATATACAAGTACGGTCTTGTGAGCAGCATCCGGATGTATTTCAAAATGGCAAATGCCTTGCTCAGCATCAGGGCATATGTCTTGTGCATCAATTGAATTGCCTTCACAGATGAATCCTTGTTGTTCCCGTGTGATGCAAGATTGTAAATTCACAGTCTGCCATTTTCCATTTACCATGCGGGCCCATACTCTATGTTCAGAAGGGTAAAGCGCTACTTTTTCATGGTTTAATCCTAATGCAATTATGGGATGGATAACGCTAATTGTGGCATTACGTATGGTAAGCACAAAAGCTGTGGCCATGTTAGTAATAGGGTCATAGGTAAAGTTTACCAACGTCCACCAGGATTGGAGCTTTCTTTCCAACTCAGTTGTTGCGTTCCCTGCTTCGGTCCCACCCTGGTACCGGCAGCGGAGTCCCAGCGCTACCCTAGGAGGTCGTTCGCGATCGGGAAGACTTCCTCGGAGTGCCTACTGCGGGCACAGCTGGCCTGCGTTCGGTCCGGGGAGGTGTTGCCCCCGGAGCGTGGTGAAACAGCAAAGAACTACCAGAGAAGGAGGTCTCTTGGTATGTGATTTCGGTAGGTTTATTGCCTCCAAAGGGAGCACATGGACCAAGAGCCAAGAGCAGCTTATTACATCGGTATTTAAGGGAGGAACAACACCCAATAGGATGAGGGCAGGGGACAATACAGGGGAGGGGCTGGGGTACATGATCAAATGGGGTTTAGGGAGGGGAGGGGAACAGAGAGAACAACGAATGAACTATGGAGTGACAGGGAATTTCCCAGAGCGGGAATACATAACAGACAAGTCCAGTAACCAATAGCAGGAGCTTGGGTCCGTGGATTGGTGGTCCAACTGCTGCCCCTGGGAGCTCCGGGGGGAAACCCTCTGTCCGTGGAACCTGTCCGGAAGTCCTCTGGTTCCGAACCACCGCAACACTCAGTGGCACTATCCCAAACAGCCTTTCAGATTTCAGTAGGGAAAACACCTTCGTTTCCTTCCCTTATAATTAAAGCAGCTACTGACTGCATCCATAGCTGCGCCTGTACACAACTAAAAGCCAAGGACACATTGTCCTGGACCATACCAAGGACATCTATTATCAACCTATGGTCTTGTTTGTCAGCCTTTTCCCATTTTGGGAATACTTTTTGAAACTTGCCACTGGCCAGTTCCTAATGCTAATAAAGAAGATTGTAAGGGTTGTCTTAGCTTTGTTAAATCATTTGTTGCAGTGGCCAGTTTATTCATTAGTATTTCTGAGTCAATTCCATTTAGGACCCCCAATCCTGTTCCCAATATTCCGGTTAAATCTCTTTGTGCCCTGCTTCTAAAGGGTATTTGTTTCTGTACCCAGGCTGCCCAGCCCTCAAAAGATGTTCGTAGGAGAGGGGAACATGGTGACTGAATTTCAGAAATGCTAGTTTGCATTAATAATTCAACCTGTTTGAGGGACCATTCTGGGTTGAACAGCAGCAGTTGTTGGTCTGTATTTCTCACTACATAAGGACCCAATTCATAAATTCCCAGTTCAGGTCGAAGTGGTATAATTTGGGTTTGGGTTTGAGTGCTGGCATGGGTTGTAGGAGATCTGTCCATGGAAATTATCTTAAATTTGAATGAAAGTCCAATATTATTGCCAGCCCAAAGACAAACTACGTCAACAATTTGCACTAACGTAAAGTTAGGCCAGCATTCCAATTCATTTGAATAATCACAGATTTCATTCTCTTTTTCTGTAGGAGTGGATGAAACACTAATTTTGTTTGCCTTTTTATGAGCTCTTCCATTAATCATCCGGCACCCTACTTTAATTTCTTCTCCTACAGTCTCTCGAAGTTGCCAGGTTTTTGGTTTTTCTCATTCTTGCTTTGTATAGGCTTGACCACCGTTGCTAAATTTAAATCTTTTAAATCGGAATACTTTCCCATTACTCCAGTGAACCGCATAAAGGCTTGGGACCAGATGTCTTTCCCATTAGTAACTCTGCAGCCTGAAATTATAAATACAATTACAAAGAAGGTAATTTTTTCCTCCCTTGAATTCATTTTACCCGAGTAAGTTTTAACTTCAGTTCATCATCACCAGGGTTTATCTTCCAAGGAGCCTCTGGTGCCTTTTTCACTTGAGTATGATGGATCCAGGCGTTCTGTTCCTTAATTCTGATCGCCGTGAAAGTGGTGAGAAGCACCTGAAATGGTCCTTCCCACTGTGGTTCCAAAGTCTTTTCTGTAAAAGACTTAATGTATACATAATCACCATGCTGTATATCATGCACAGGACCATCCAGACCTGGACTTTGGGTCCCTGCCACATGCTTTTCAATTTTTCTGAGTTGTTTACTCAAAGCCACCATATAGGTGGCCAGCGTTTCTTCCCCAATTTGGATAGATAGTCCCTTTTGTATTCCGTATGGTCTCCCATAAAGCATTTCAAAAGGACTTAACTTCTCTTTAGTTCTAGGTTTGGTTCAGATTCATAGCAAGGCCAGTGGAAGAGATTGGGGCCAGGGCAAGTTGGCTTCTTGCCCTAGCCTCACAATTTGTTGTTTGATCATATGATTCATTTTCTCTACTTGGCCACCTAATTGTGGGTGGTAGGGAGTGTGAAGTTCCCAATCTACACCCAAATAATGACTGATTTGCTGCACCACCTTTGAAATAAAGTGTGGTCCTCTGTCTGAGGATATTCTGACTGGGACTCCGAAGTGTGGTATAATTTCCTGTAACAACACTTTGGTTATGATGCCTGAAGGATTTTTTCTGCTTTTTCTCTGAATATTTCTTACACTGTTCCCTACATTCACAAGTATTAGCATGCATACTTGTGATGCCTTAGGTGATAGTTTAGCCTGGTTTCATGGTGTTAGTAGGCCGGTAGACTAAACACCCCTGAAACCGCGTAGAGTTAGAGACCAAACACCCTGTTTTCATGAGCCCTCAAGGTCTCCTAGTAGGATAGATTTTGTAAACTAGAAGTTAGCCCACCCCGGCCCCTTATTGGGCCCTCTGGTTAGATATGCTAATGTGTAGAGTCTTTAATTGTATACTCGATTGGGGGGAGGGGGCTTTTGCGGCATGTTCTACCTGGACGGCAGAAGCCATCGAACGGGATCCTATTAAAATACCGAGGTAAACAACCCCCAACCCTTTCACCATGTCTGAGCCTTTATTTCCTAAGACCAGAAAAAGGCATCAGTTACTTCCCGGGCTTTGGCAGTTCTGGTGGGGAAGGCTTCTGGCCACCCTGAAAAGGTATCTGTTAATACCAACAAATATCTATACCCCTCTTTTCTTGGCAATTCTGAAAAGTCAATTTGCCACTGTTGCCCAGGCCCATGGCCTTTTCCGATTTGGCCATGTTTTGGCTTGGGGGTGTTCTTGGGTTTAGTCTGGAGGCAAAGGTCACATTGTTGGGTTACCTGTATGATGGTAGCCTGTAAATTCCTAGCAATGATTCTTTTGATCAGATAGTTATACCGGGCATCTATTCCCCAATGGGTTTTCTGGTGTTCTTCTTTTATTACTGATCATAACAGGTGAGAAGGAATGACTAGCTTTCCTTCCTTGGTAACAGCCCAGCCCTCCTGATTATATGTTCCCTTCTGGCTTCTGATTAGTTTTCTATCTTTTTTGTTGTATATTGGCTTACGTTCTAAGGGGATTTGTCCATCTGAGATCAGGGCTCCTTCAGTTGCAGTTACTACCTCACCTTTTGCAGCTTCTTTTGCCTCTCTATCGGCCAGCTCATTTCCTTCTTCCAATTCTGAGCTCACCTTTTGGTGTGCCTTAATGTGCATAATTTCTATTTTCTCAGGTAACTGAACAGCGTCTAACAGTCGAATTACTTCTTGTGCATGCTTGATGGTTTTCCCTTGTGACTTCAACAACCCTCTTTCTTTCCAAATGGCTCCGTGTGCATGCATGACCCCAAATGCATACCTTGAGTCTGTGTAGATGTTTATCTTTTCCCCTTTTGCCATTTCCAAGGCACGGGTTAGGGCAATTATCCCAGCTTTTTGTGCAGAGATGTTTATTGGTAACTGTCCAGATTCTTTCACCCCTCGGCAGGTGGTGACTTCATACTCAGCATGTCGCTTTCCACTGATGACATAGCTGCTCCCATCAGTGAACCAGGTCTCTGCGTCATCCAGAGGGGTATCTTTCAGGTCCGGACAGCTGGAGTAAGCAGCTTCGATGATCTTCAGGCAGTCATGGTGTTTTGGCTCCCCTTGGTTTCCACTGAGGAAAGAAGCTGGGTTGACAATGTTAGTCACCACTATTTCTACATCATCTTGTTCCACCATGATGACTTGGTATTTCAGGAACCTTTGTGGGGAGAGCCAGTGTCTGCCTTTCACTTCCAGGACTGCGGGCACTGTATGAGATACCGGCACAGTAATTTTCTGGCCTAAAGGGAACTTGCAGGCTTCTTGGATATTCAGCGCGACTGCTCTGAGGCACCCAGGCCATCCTTTAGCCGCTGCATCCAGCTGCTTAGAGAAATAGGCCACTGCCCATCAGTACAGACCCAAGTCCTGCGCCAGTATCCCCAGAGCAATCCTCTGCTTTTCATGGGAAAAAAGAATAAATGGTTTACTCACATCTGCGAGCCCCAAAGCTGGGGCTGACATGAGAGCATTTTTTAGCTGATTGAAGGCCCCTGTGGCCTCTTTTGTCCACTGAATGTCTCTATTTCCACTTGTAGTAAGAGCATATAAGGGTTTCACAACCAATCTGTAATTATAAATCCATAACCGGCACCATCCCGTCATTCCCAAAAAGGTTCGCAATTATTTTATTGTCTGGGGCTTTGGGGTTTGGCATATTGCCTCTTTGCGGCTTTGCCCTAGAGTTCGCTGTCCAGCACTGATCTCATAGCCCTGGTAGATTACTTTCTGTTTTACCACCTGAGCCTTCCTTTTGGATACTCTGTACTCCTGCATCCCTAGAAAGTTCAAGAGGCTTACCGTCCATTCCACACAAGCCTCTTCTGTTTGGGTGGCTATTAGGAGATCATCTACATACTGCAATAGCTTTCCTTCTTCTAGTGGGGCCTCCCAGGATTCCAGGTCCTTAGCAAGTTGTTCTCTGAACAGGGTAGGGCTATTTTTGAAAGCCTGGGGCAACCTTGTCCACTCTTAGGGCTTTCCCATTCAAATGTAAAAATTTTCTGGCATGCTTCATGGAGAGGGAGGCAAAAGAAGGTGTCTTTTAGATCTAAAACAGTAAACCAAGTTAGCTCGGGTGTTAAGCATGTTAACAAAATGTAGGGGTTTGCCACCACAGGATAAAGATCCTCAGTTATTTTGTTAACAGCGCATAAATCCTGCACCACTCGGTACAACCCATCAGGTTCGCGACAGGCAAAATAGGGGTGTTAAAATCAGACTGGCATTCCCTTAATAATCCTAGCCACAAAAAATTTTCAATCACTGGGCTAATCCCTTCTCTGTCCTCCTTCTTAATAGGGTACTGTTTAACCCTGACCGATTGGTTTCCCTCCTTGAGCTTAATCTGTATCAAGGGTGTGTTTTTGGCTCTTCCAGGTACATTTGTGGCCCATATCCCAGGGAATAGTTGGTTTGTGATTTCTTCCCTCATCTCTTCTTCAGTCTCTGAGGTAGTTAGTATTAATCTTAATACCTCCACATATTGTTGATCATTTACCTCCAGAGTAATTTCCCCATTTTTAAACGTAATGGTTGCTTGTAGCTGTTCCAGCAAATCTCTACCCAAAAGTGCCTTTGGGGAGTTGGGCATGTATAAGAACTTGTGAATGCCCCATTGTTTCCCTAGTTTATACCTCAAGGGTTTACAAAAGTATGCCTTTTTAGATTGGCCCGTTGCCCTTTTTACCATGATATAATCATCTCCCACCAGCATTAAAGCTTGATTTAAAACTGAATACGTAGCTCCCGTGTCAACCAAAAATTCTACTCCTTCTTTGTTTTCCCCTAGCCTCATTATAACCAGAGGGTCTGCTAGGGAAGATTCCCCCCTGGTCCTCTTCAGTCTTCTTTCACATGTGTGACCACCCCTTCCCGGTTTCTTTTCCCTTGCTGGTTATCTTGTTTTCACTCTGGACATTGATTTTTCCAATTACCAAATTTCCTGCAAATTGCGCATTGATTTCTATCCAACTGTGGTGGGCCTTGTCTAGGTATCCCTTGTCTGGGTGGTCCCTGTCCACGCCTACCCTTCTCATCTGCTACAACTGTCACCAACTTTTTCATCCCTTTTTCATAACTTTCTTTCCGATTACTAAATACTCTCCACGCTTCTTCCAGTAAGGTCTCCAAATTTCTCCCATCCACTCCCCAGATTTTCTGAAGCTTTCTTCTAATGTCTCCTGTGGATTGACCTAAGAATGGGGATACAATGTGTTGTACTCCCACCTCAGATCCAGAATCCAGCGGAGTGTTGCGATGCGTTGTGTCCCTCAGGCGATCCAGGAACTCGGATGGTAACTCTGAAGGACCCTGTTTGACTGCATATAAAGCTGACCAGTTTATCGTTTGTGGGATGGCTCTCTCCATCCCCTTTGCAATCCATTCCTGATAACCTTTTAATTTTTCTACTTCTGCTGTCTGGTTAGCATCCCAGCTTGGTTCTTGGAGTGGAAAATATTCCTTTACGTCCTCCTGCATTGTCCTATAATGATCTGCTGCTACTTCCCTTGACGTTTTTAATATTAACTGTTTTTCTGTTTCGGTCATTGCACCTAATAATAGTTGCATGTCTGCCCAATCCAGATTATGTTGCTTAATAATGAATCGTAAGCGTTTGGTGGTACCCACCGGATCACTTCGGTAGTTTTTGGCTACCTTCTCCCACGCTTCCAGATCAAATGTCGAGAAAGGTACTCTGACTAACCTTGGCTCACCATCTGGTCCAACTGCCTGTCGTAAAGGTGCCTGCAGCACGTTTTCTGATTTGAGATGAGATGGGGCTACCTGGAGGGGAGGGAGCTGGAGTTGGGGATGGTGTTCCTTCCGAGTCAGCATCCTCCTCCTGTCTCCTCCTGAGGGGAGGCTTAAGTAAACTGTCGTTTAATTCTTGTTCCTGCACCGCTACCTGGTGGACTTTGTCAGGTCTAGTGCATCTCTGGCCTATGCTGCATGCCGAGCAACACCACTTCATTTTCCCCCGCCTTTGCTTGTTTTCCTTTTCAATTGCTAATATTAAAGGATCATTAGGGGATTGAATCCCACATTCTCTTTGCCACTCAGGGTGGTTTCAGAGGGAGAAAAACATGTCAGCGTAAGCCGCCTCTTCCCATTTGCCCTCTCGTCTTAAGAATAACATCAACTGTAACAAAGTATTATAGTCCAAGGTCCCATTAGGGGACCACTTTACGCCATCATGTAATTTATACAATGGCCACCACTGGTCACAATATTTCACGAGGATTCCTTTGTTTTCTGTGCCTCCCCTCTCTGCTATCCCTTTCCAGTGTGCTAGGACGCAGCCCAATGGACTGGCCTTAAGGATCTCCCCGCTCTGGCCAGTCCCCATATCTTCTCTTTTTAAAGTACTCCACGGTAGACTCCCAAGCATCTTTCCACACTTTCCAACTTTCGGGAACTAGGTTTCCACACACCAGCTTCACAATATTGGGCTCATGTTTAGTTTTCTCATTATATTTCCAACTACAACAAGAACATATACTTTGTTGCTGGGTAAAACAACAATACTATAGCCTCCAGCAAAGACTTCACTTTATCAGTACCCACGCAGGGTGTCAACCTTGAAAGGAATTTATAGTCCTAGTACAACCACAAATGAGACAGGGAAGACCAAATACTCGGGCTTGGTCGTGAAATGGGAGGTTTTCTACTGCAGCTTGTTCCCAGTCCAAAGCCACTACCTGGCCTGCTGATGTCCTATACCCTCCTTCTAAACGAACAATCTCATCTCCCCTGTGTATCCACCAATTATCCTCACTAATAAATCCCCAGTCATCAAGGCCAACCCACTGGAGAAGTGGGGTCCCCTTAATTACTTGTCTAGACACTGTCGGAGTTTAAACTCTTGCAAGGTAAAATTTACTTTCTTTTCCTTGTTTTATCCCGTTTCCACCCAAACCTCTTTTCACACTCTTTAACTGTCTTTTCCCAATTCTCTTCCCACACGCCAAGCCTTGGGGACTAAGTGACTTTTCCCACACACTAAAGCTACAACAGTTGCCTCTGATCTCTCTGCTCTCAGAGTCAGCCAATCCCTTTCATTAAGGTCTCCACTTTTCAATTTGACAATGTGGCACTGGGCCCTGACCTCAGAATGTTCACAGTCAGGGCACCACTTCCTTTTTCTGCTAAAAACACAATACCACTTTTTCTTACAAACACCACACTCACACAAAGTCCAAATACTACAAGTGCCTTCTGTTTTATAATCCAGGAAAAGCGGTGTTGTTAAATTAAGGCAAAATCACTGAGGGGAAGGAACATGTTCAGTTTTCCTAGCCACTTTTGTCCTTTATTCCTTTGTTTCACATCCCTTCACAAAAACCTTTGCATCCTTTTAAACTGCAAGTTATTACCACAATTAAGCTAACACTAAACAATCACACAAAACACACGGCAAGTCTCCACTTTTACAATAAAACAACCAACAAACGCCTGCACACACTAACAAACCAAAACTAATCACACTTAGCCACAACCAAATATTCATTCTGACTTGTCACTCGCGTCCTATTGTGTTCACAAAAAATCCATCCATACCCAAGCACGCCATAGCCGCACAACCTTGGATTTGCTTGGTCCACCCAGGATCACTCAGTGACTGCCCTATCAGTCGGCGAATCACCCCCCACTGGCTCCTTCAGCCAGCTGCTTGCAAGCTCCTTTCTCCCCGTACAGGGGCTACGTTGTGTGCAGGACCTTTCCACTTGGATTCGCTTGATCTGCCCAGGATCACTTAGTGACTGCCCTATCAGTCAGCAAATCCCCCCCACCAGCTCCTTCAGCCAGCTGCTTGCAAGCTCCTTTCTACCCGTACAGGGGTTACGCTGCGCTCAGGACATCTCCGTGCGTCTTACCAGCCCCTCCAGCCAAGTGTACGACTTACAGGCACTCTAAATCCAAAACATACTGTTTGTCCGCAGTCCCAGCAGGTCATTGTCTGCCCCTGCAGTGAGCCGTCTGAGAGGTTGAGTTCCTCCAGGAAAATCCCGGGCTGTGGCAAGGACGTCCGCCCCTTGGCCAATCTTGCAGCCAGGCAGAGTCGCTCCTGCCGGCTCGCCAAAATGATATTCAGAAAGACTCCACAACTTAATAAAGTTGTAAAGTAGGTATATTTTGCCAGCACTGTGACACATGGGAGAATAATTTCTTCAAATCCATGTGTGCCATCAGTGGCATTCAGCTTGGTATATATCTGGTTACAAGTTATATACGCATTAGATCACACAATGCACCTATACATATTCATTGTCTATCCCCGCTTCATATTATAATTAGTCCAAAAGTCATTAGCATTCCAATATGCCTGTGCACCGCCAGTTAGTGATGAAGTAAAGGTATTCCTCAGATGAAGTAAGTGGTCTTCCTCAGATGAACTTTTTACCTTTCGTCCTTGCACATGCTCTCTAAGTTCCTAGTCCAAGTCCCAAGCCCAGAGCCAGTCTGAGCTGGTTTCAGGACTTGAAAACAGGATCTTTGGTCCCAGTTTCCCTTCCTTATCAATGGCCATACATCCTTTCCCTTTCTTATCAATGGCCATACATCTTTTCCCTTCTGCTTGGCAAGCATAATAAGTGTTGAGCAAGCGGTATACATTGTCTAGCAAGCAGTTGCAAAATTTAACAGTACCCGTAGTACCCACAATCAGCAATTAACCCTTAAGACCTTAGCTCTCTGTATCACTGAGACGAGTTTCTTGCTGTGAGTTTCCAAAGGAAGCCCCTTTTCTATCCCTTCTGCCGGTGTGCCCACCATTAACCGCATGGAGGGACAGCTGAGCTTGTGCCACAGCGCCCCCTGCAGTCGCAGGGTAATCATTGCACCTGTCCTGCCCAGCCAGGGGCCAAAAGCACCCCTGCCAGCTGTGACCAGAACTACACCAAAGGGGAAAGTGCTTGACAGCTGAGAGAAGGCCACTATTGGGTTTCTGGGTTTTTTTGGTGTTGCTGCCATTGTTGCTGGGTTTTTGCCTATATATATATATATAAAATAATAATTTGGAGGGAAGGGGGTCATATTTTCCATTCCAAGGGAGGTTCCCATATTCGTTGGCAGACACCTGTCCTTCAAACCAGGACAGGCTGCAAGACTTCAGCTTGGCTTATAGCCTTGAAAGGATGCATTTTGTTCTTTTTCTTGCAGATTGCACCTTTTGACATCCCATTACTCTGAAGAAAAAACCCCAATTTCCCATGCCAACCCCAATTTCCCATGCCTATTGATTTGCTAACTTTACAGGACAAATGGGACAAACCAGCTCATGGAATCTCACTACTTCAATATTGATAGGAGGAAAAACCCACACTTCCCCCACTATGGGATCCTCCTTTGAGACAATATTATATCTCCATACCTCAAGGGCAAAATGTCACAGTTAATTGTGGGAGTGTTAACAATACAACAGGGGACACCCCTATATCACCTAATGGACCAATCCATCAGCAGACCAACCATCAGCGTGTCATGCTGTGAGAGATTGGAAGGATTGCTGACTCAAAACATTTTAGGCGTATGTGTTAGGGAAAGGGCAAGTCGGGCCTTGCTCCTGTGAGGCAATGCTCAGCTCTACACCTCCCCCCTCCGAGCCTGTATCCCAGCACCCTCAGTGGCTGCCAATCACTGGCACACCAGAGGTGCTGCCTTTTCCCCAGCCTGGAAAAGAAACTCGAGATCATTTTAGCAAGGAGGTAATATAAAAGGGGATCTTTATTTTGAAGGTCTTCAGGAGCAGTT
Organism: Eopsaltria australis; assembly: GCA_034509425.1. Lineage (NCBI taxonomy): Eukaryota > Metazoa > Chordata > Aves > Passeriformes > Petroicidae > Eopsaltria > Eopsaltria australis. The sequence goes on from JAVTVJ010000559.1 coordinate 118,426, forward strand.
ATGGAAAGGTGTCCATAAAAGCCCAGCCCCTCCTGGGGTGAGGACATATTTATAGCTTTTAGGAAATTAGCATAATTGATTAAAAGTACCAATAAGGAGAACAAGTGCTGATTCAATTCCCCCCCAGGCCCAGCCCCTTCTCTGGGGTCCCTCTCTCAGCACTGGCTCTACTTTGTTTATGAAAATGTACCTCAGAGTTGTTCTCGGCCTTGGTTCCCAGGAAGAACCAAGATAGGACAGGGCCGTGCACCCCCCTGGGGCTTGGAGCTCTGGAATTTATTTTGTCTTTCTGCTTAGGGAAAGGCCATGGAAAAGTACTGGAAAAACTAGCTACTAATACAATAGGCTACAGAGCTACAAATATATGTGCAAAGAGTACAGAGAACATAGAAAAGAAAAAAGGCAGAAACCAAACGGCATCATTCCCCCCTTTTTTAGAGACTAACAAGACTCTGTCTTGTCTAGTCTCTACTCTGCATTTAACCATACCATTGGTTTATACAACTGGCCATCCCACTAGTTGTTATACAGATGCCAATTATAACTACAGATACTATGAACAATTCTTTTATCTAGGTTCAGTTTGGTAACCATTAAGTGAGTGTACTGAAGATATTCAAGGTTCAGTAGGCTCTTTTGAGAGTTACTTGGTGTAGAATTTGAGTTTGCTTTCAAATTTCAACCAAATTTCTAAAAAAATTTTTCACTCTGATCTGCATAAGAACAACAACCAGTGTTAATGATTTTGTGGCTAGTAGGAAATTAAGAGCCATTTTGTTTTGTCAACAGCCCTTAATATGATTAAACATTACATTTGGAATCACAGCCCCATGGGCACAGGCCCGATATTTATCTGGGGGCAAAACTTACCAGGCTAGATTCTCATATCCAATACCACTTTGACAAGTTGTTCTTATGAAGAGCTTTTGGATACATTTTGGACTAGAGTTACATGCAAATTTTAGGACCAAATTTGAATCACGGTTACCAACTGTACAGATAAGAGGTACAAAAGAACAGTTTAAATCATATCATCCTAATTTGTATCAGTCTCTGTTTTCTGGTTGTCTAAGGAGCAGACATCTTTTAACTCTGGAGCAGTGAATTCAAGGCTCTCTGCCAGCAGCTTTGGATTTGGTGAGGGTAGTCAGGACTTGGAATGACCCTTTCCACTCAGCTCGTAAGGTTACTGTCCCTCCATTCAATATAGACTCAGTATCCAGGCTTGAATAGTTGCCAATCTTCCTTCCTTCCAGATGACTTTGCTCAGTTCTAGATCTTTGACTGATATAATCAGTTCAGCTTTTTGTGATGGTACATTTGATGGCAAGGCTTTTCTCTTGGTTGCCTGGTTCGTGGTTGTCACTGCATAACCTGTCTTTCGTTTGCCATCTCGCATGAAGCTGCTCTCATCTGCATACAGCTCCAGTCTGGCACATCCTTCAGGTCTGCTCTGCTGGAATAGGCTTCTTCCATGGTCTGCAAACAGTCAGACTTAAATACATTATCAGTTAGTGCTGGGAACAGAGACATACTAGGATTGACAGCAAATGGTTTCAGAATAACATTATCCAGTTTCAGTAGCATGGCATAGGGTCCATGTCCTCCATGTTCACAGAACAAAATTACAATGGGTTGCATGCAACTGTTGGGTGAATCAATTCTTGGCTGCTGGTTGGATGCAGCAATTTTCAGTTGCTGACTGCCCTAGTTCTCCAGTTTCAGGATTCTTTTACATAATAGCGAAGAGTCCTTGGTCTTTCTTACTCACAGGAATACAGGAGAAGGTCTTTTTAAAATTTAACTCAGTAAACCATCCTAAGATATTTGTTAACACAGGACTCTGCTTACTTATAGCATGCTTTAAGGGAGCCTAAAAACGGCTTCTTGTTCTTTGGAGCCGGTGTTTCTCTTTTGAGTGCCTACCAGAGCAGACAGCGCTCACTGCCCCCGCACGGCCGGGGACGGGCGCGGCAGCGAGCATCCCCGCCCAGGGGCACCCCCGGCTCACCTGCGCTCGGCCCGTGCTGCTGCTCACAGCAGCTCTCGGGTGTCTCTGAAACAAAACTCGTTACTGTGGAAAGTGAGATAGGTCCGTTCCTGCCCGTAGATCTCACACTCCCGGCCCGCTACGGGTCGGGGCGGGCGGAGCCCAGGGGCGGCGGGCGAGTGAGCGGGGCCGTGGCCACGCAGCGGCGGCTCCCCCTCCGCCGGAGCAGGGCCGAAGCAGCGCAGCGGCGGCCCCCGTCCCGGTTCGCTTCCTGGGACCACTCCCTAGCGCATCCCCCGGCCGTTACCAGGGCAATGGCAGGAGTCACCTCCGTCCCTCTCAGAGCGGCTGGTCCCCCGCTTCTATCACGGGGGAGTGACCGCCCTGCTCGCGGAGCCGTCCCGGGAGTCCGGGAGCCGCCCTTGCCTTAAAATCTTGGAAAAAACTTCCAACACATGGAACATAGAAAGTGGGGGCTTCTCCCCCTTCCCTTACAATGGTGTGAACCGAGCCTTCTCGGCCGCTCCACAAAACCTGTAGGAAGTGAGGATCTCTCCCTCGCTTCCCACCAAGGAGCAGGCTGGGCACCCAGCCGCTCCACAAACCTGTAGTAAGTGAGGGCCTATCCCCCGCCTCCTACCAAGAAGCAGACCAGCCCTCCCCCAGCCGCTCCATGCCCAGGCGTCTCCAGGCCAGTTTCAATTCAAAACCCGTGCGTGCTAAACACGAAATAAACTTTCACACTGTGATTTGCTTTTCTCCACCAGTGAACAATCTCAGCCGAGATCACACATGGATGCTCTGCCTCCCCCCCGGCTGATCTCTGGGGCAGGTTGGAAAATCAGTGATAGAAAAAACTTGGAGAAACTATTTCAAAAGCAAATTTTCTCACCACCACGCCAGGTTGTCCTGGGATTGCTAACAATTACTGACTATAAAGAGATACACAATACATACACAATACACACGCATACAAACTACACACTACACAACGAAAAGAACCACCTTTATACTACCTCCTGTGGGATCCTGGAACCATGGTGTCTCGACCTCAGGCCCATGGCAGGGAATTCTTTAGATTGATGTCAGAAAGGAATTCCTTGCAGGATATTTTTGGTCCAGAGGAAGGGTACCAGGTTCTCGTGTCCCATTTGGGTGTGCCAAATAACTGTTGCCTTTCCCCCCAACCTGGAAAAGAAACTCGAGATCATTTTAGCAAGGAGGTAATATAAAAGGGGATCTTTATTTTGAAGGTCTTCAGGAGCAGTTATGGAAAGGTGTCCATAAAAGCCTACCCCCTCCAGGGGTGAGGACATATTTATAGCTTTTAGGAAATTAGCATAATTGATTAAAAGTACCAATAAGGAGAACAAGTGCTGATTCAATTCCCCCCCAGGCCCAGCCCCTTCTCTGGGGTCCCTCTCTCAGCACTGGCTCTACTTTGTTTATGAAAATGTACCTCAGAATTGTTCTCAGCCTTGATTCCCAGGAAGAACCGAGATAGGACAGGGCCTTGTACCCCCCAGGGCTTGGAGCTCTGGAATTTGTTTTGTCTTTCTTTTTAGGGAAAGACCATGGAAAAGTACTGGAAAAACTAGCTATTAATACAATAGACTACAGAGCTACAAATATATGTGCAAAGAATACAGGGAACATAGAAAAGAAAAAAGGCAGAAACCAAACGGCATCACAATCAACATCAAAAGCACTTTTATTGAGTGCCAACAACACGATTATGCGATAGAGGAGAGAGAAAGAAACAAAGTATAGAGAGAAAAAGAGAGAGAAAAAGGGTGATAGCTACCAACGGCAAAGAAGTCCTCATGGTCCGGAGCCAATAGTTTTCATCTTCTTTCCATAGGGAGATCTCGTAGGGGTCTTTTCAGAATGTCCCTTTATAGTCTTTTCGAAAGTGGGGGGCAGCTGGCCAAGAGATGCAAAAGCGAGGGGCAGCTGGCCAAGAGGTAGGGGAATAAGGCCCATTGTTTTGGGGTAATCTTTTCAAAGGCGAGGGGCAGCTGGCCATGAAGTGGGGGAAACAAGGCTCATTGTTTTGTTAGGTGTACAGTACAAACCATCCTATGCAGTCTTTTCCGCCTTAACAGCAAGGACGATGCAGTCTACCATGGCCTGCACCAGTTTTCTCAGGAGTGTGTACCAGTTTGGGCACCTGCATTTGGCAGACATCCCACCTCGATCTGGCCCGGACTTCTTTGTCCATAAGTCCTCTTTCCCCTTTTAGGTTTTTTTTGGGTTTACAGTCTATGTCCTCGTCGATGATCATGAGGCAGATGAAGGATTTCCGTACCGTCTCTTGCAAACTCCGGCAGGCTTTGTGCTGTGATCACTTCCTGGGGGACCCTGTTCCACTGCCCAGCCATCCTCTGGGTCAAGAACCTTTTCCTAATATTTAACCTAAACCTCCCCTGACACAGCTTCATGCCATTCCCTTGAGTCCCATCACTGGTCACGCTAGAGATCAGTGCCTGCCTCTCTTCCCCTCGTCAGGAAGCTGTAGACCCTGATGAGGTCTCCCCTCAGTCTCTTCTTCAGCTAAACAAAACAAGTGACCTTAGCCACTCCTTGTATGCCTTCCTCTCTAGACCCTTCAGCATCTTCGTTTGCCCTCCTTTGGACTCTCAAATAGCTTTATATCCTTCTTATATTGTGGCACCCCAAACTGCCACACCAGTGCTGAATAGAGCAGGACAATCCCCTCCCTCAACCAGCTTGTGATGTTGTGCTTGATGCACCCCAGTATACAGTTGGCCTTTTTGGCTGCCAGGGTAGCCAATTTGCCATGGACAAGGACCCCCAAATTTCTTTCCATTATGCTGCTCTCCATCCTGTCATTCCCCAGTCTGTACATAGATCCAGGGTTGCCCTGTCCCAGGTGCAGAATCTGTCACTTGCCCTTGTTAAACTTCATATGGTTGGTGATTGCCGAGCCATCTCATTTTTCAAGATTTCTCTGCAGGGTGTCTGTGCCTTCGAGGGAGTCGACAGCTCCTCCCAGTTTAATGTTCTTGGCAAACTTACTTAGTATACCTTTGTTATAAATGCATATTATAGTTTGACTTTTTGCAAATAATGAATGCTATGTGTATGATGTTGGTCATTGTGGAAGTGGCTTTTGTTATAGAAATATAATCACTTTTAAATGCTTTAATGCCTTTTTGTTCTAGCTTAGATGTAGTGGCTAATGTAGCTGTGTTAAAATGTACCTAGCTTAAAATAATTAAACCACCTGCTTAGTTGGATAAGCATGGGTGTAACAGGCTCCCGCCCCAGGACATCTCTATCGACAACAACCATCTGCTGGACACCGATGGACAAAAGAAGATATTGGAGTCTCCAAAGAAACTGCGCATGCTCTAAAAAGGCGGACCCAAGGAGGAGCCATGCTAACAAGTACTTGGAAAATGTAAAATAGTTTGGAGAAAAGTTTGAATATGTATACTTGTCTATGAATATGTAACAGGCTGATGCAATAAGAAAAGTATATAAACAGAGTCTCTCACCATGTCAGATGTGCTCTTGGCTCCATGCCAAGAGTTCCCAACATCACCTGGACGTTGTAACCTTTTACCCTATACCTTGTCCCTTATTGTCTTTTTATTAAACCTTTAAATTTTAACAGGAGACTGGACTTTGTTTTTAACACCTTTGATTCCCACATCCACGTCATTTATGAAGACTTTTGTTGTGGATTAAGTTTTCTCAGTGAATTTTCCTTTCCCATTTGAAAAGGCACTGGGGGAAGGAGAGGGGAATGCCGTGGGGGTAAATGGTAGGTGACTGAGTGAACAAAAGGCGTGGCCGATCACTCCACCATACCACTGTAATGGTTTGGGTTCAGGAAGGGCAATGGGGCTTTGGCAGTTCTTAGCTGGGGGTGGGCAATTCTTTCCCGGCTGGGAACCGAGACGCTTGTGTGGTTTTTTTTCTCTTTGGATCTCTCCTGCGCAGCGGTTTCAGCACTGCCACGGAGCTCTGCCTGCCACCTACTTGAAAGCCCATTACTTGCAAGAAAGAGAGTCCTGGCTGCCCCATTGACAGAGACTTCAGCGGCTGCCAGCCCCGGGAGACCAGCACAGTCCACGTGGGTGCCTGTGGAGTCGTCCCTTCCCCCCGCCTTGAGCCGCCGTGTGGCGGGCTGCCTGAAGCCGGAGCAGCCCCCGCCGGACCTCTTTTTTTCTGCACGGTAGTTCAACATCTCGATAAAGCCCTATCTCCCTTCCCAGCATGTATTGGCTGCTGTTAGCAGTGCGGAAGACTGATCACTGCTCGCGTGGGTGCCTGGGGGAGTCGTCCCTTTCCCCCTCTCTCATCTGAACCGCCATCACCACCTGGGAGGTCACGCTCTTGCACCAGAGCATGCCTCTGAAACTGTGAGGGAGGTACTGCAGACTCTCTTCTTCGCCTGAGTCACCAGCAGACCCTGAAGCTTCAAGTGACTCATTACAGCCTCTCTGCCTTACCGGAGCCACCAACGCCCCCTGCCGGTTATGGTAGTAACTACACCAAAGGGGAAACAACTGATGGGAAAAGTTTGTTATTGTTTTATTGTTTGTTCTGTTATATATATATATATATATTTTTTTTTTTTTTTTGCTAGTAAAGAACTGTTGTTCCTTTTTCTACAGTATTGCTTGGAAGCCCCATAATTTCAAATTTACAATAATCTGGGGGGAGGGGTTGTCTTCCCATTCCAGGAAGGTTCTCACCTTCCTCGGCAGACATTTGTCTTTTAAATGACAACTTTCAAGGGCACTGGCCCTAAAATGGACCCCTGTGGAACCCCACTAGTGATGGGTCACCAGCCTGATGCAATACCACTTACTATAACCCTTTGTGCCCAACCCATCAGCCAGTTGTTCACCCATCTCATGACATGTTTATCCAGCTGTGTGCTGGACGGTTTGTCCAGAAGGATCCTGGGAAAGGCAGTATCTAAACCCTTACTGAAATCCAAAAAGATTACATCAACTGCCTTCCCTTGATCAGCTAGGTGGGTAACCTTGTCATAAAAGGAAATTAAGTTTGTCAAGCAGGACTTTTCCCCTCATGAACCTGTGCTGGTTGTGACCAATGACTGCATTGTAATTCAGGTGTTTTTCAGTACCTCCCAGAATAATCTTCTCCATAATTTTATCAGGCACTTGTCTTGGTTTAATGACAATTTAAGGGGAACACTCTAAAATGAGTTGTCCCCCGATGCCTAAAATTTTTTAGCTTTTCCATATATTTGTAGCTTTGTAGATTTTTAATATATAGCTGTATAGTTTTTAACACTTTCCCACACTTCAGAATAGTAGATTACCCTTTCTCACACACTATGCCACCTTCTTGAATTTCTGTTTAGTCTTATTTTCAAGAAAATAATTTCTAGCAAGGCCACCCTGTTTTGCACTAGCATTTGGGAGACAACAAAATATAGGGCTAAGAGCCCTTTGAAACACACCAAGGAGCAGGTCCAAGGATGGGTTACCAGGGCAACCAGTCTCTTATTGGATGTACTTGCTAGATATACTAATCAACTAAACTTATAAAATCTGATGCCGTGGGTGCTGATCCCTATATTTTGTGCACCTGAAAGCTTTCATTAAAGAACTACTCTTTATGTTACCACTTTTAATATTGTTTGAAACGTTTGTCTTTGATTCTAGGCAACACCCCTTTGTTTTAACTCATCCCTTTCCACCAATAAGGAGGAATGCAGATGAGTAGATATAAGTGGGAAAAAAAATCACAGTTTACTAACAAGCAAAACAGCAACAGGCAAAAAGATAATAACAGCGAATAATCACTAGATGCAAAATTGCTAAATCTCACAGACCCCCCCAGGAACACAGAGAAACCTAAAATGGTGGAGTGACACCCTCCCCCCAAGATGTCATGCTTTCAGAGATTGACAGAATCACTAGGTTGGAAGAGACCTTCAAGATCATGGAGTCCAACCCATGCCCTAACACCTCCACTAAACCATGGCACTGAGTGCCACATCCAATCTTTTTTAAAACACATCCAGGGATGGTGACTCTACCACTTCCCCGGGCAGATAATTCCAGTACTTTATCACTTTTTCCGTAAAAAAATTTTTCCTAATATCCAGCCTATATTTCCCTTGGCGCAGCTTAAGACTGTGTTGTCTTGTTCTGTTAGTTGCTGCCTGGAGAAAGAGACCAACCCCCACCTGACCACAACCACCCTTCAGGAAGTTGTAGACAGTGATAAGGTCACCTCCGCGTCTCCTTTTCTCCAGGCTAAACAACCCCAGCTCCCTCAGTTGTTCCTCATAGGGCTTGTGTTCCAAGCCCCTCATCAGCCTTGTTGCTCTCCTCTGGATGCGCTCAAGCATCTCAACGTCCTTCCTAAATTGAGGGGCCCAGAACTGGACACGGTACTCAAGATACAGCCTCACCAGTGCCAAGTACAGGAGAAGAATGACCTCTCTGGTCCTGCTGGACACACTACTTTTGATACAGACCAGGATGCCATTGGCCTTCTTGGCCACCAGAGCACACTGCTGGCTCATTGTGGTAGTTTGAAAGCAAATCAGTGAGAGGCTCAAAGTCAGAACTACAATTTGATAGAAAAAATGTAATAATACAAAAAACACTGACAGAGTCAGAATACAACCTGACACCCTGTCGGTCAGGGTGTTGGTAGTAGTCTACTTAGAAGGTGGTTGCAGTCCTCTGGGAGTGGTAGATGTGATTCTGTTGAAGCAGTGATCCTGTGAAAGGTGTAGTTCTCCTCTGAAGGTCCAGTGGTAGTGTAGAAAGATCTGGTCTTCATCTGGGAATCCAGTGGAAAAAGCTGCCCTGTGGTGTTTCAAATCCTAGTTTATATGCAGATCGGGATACATTGGTTCCTCCTCCTGGGCGGGGCATCTCACAGTGGGATGATGGGCCATTAGCTGCAGAGTTGGGGATGAGCAAAGTAAAGTGCCCCACCTGGCTCTAACGACTGGCCCATCAGAAAATGTTCTGCGGCCATCAGGAACACTACCCCACCTGGCCCAACATCCCATGAAGATGGTGATAGAATACATACCATTGTAACCTAAGACACTCATGTTCAGTTGGCTGTCGACCAGTACCCCCAGGTCCCTTTCTGCCTGGGCACTGCCCAGTCACACTGTCCCCAGCTTATAATGTTGCAGGGGGTTATTATGGCCAAAATGCAGGACTTGGCACTTGGACTTATTAAACTTCATCTTGTTAGAATCTGCCCATCCATCCAACTGTTCCAGGTCTCTCTGCAGAGCCCTCCTACCTTCCAACAGATCGACACACACTCCCAGCTTAGTGTCGTCTACAAATTTACTAATTATAGACTCAATACCCTCATCCATGTCATCAATAAAAATATTGAACAGAACTGACCCCAGTACTGATCCCTAGGGGACACCAGTAATGACTAGCCGCCAACTGGATGCAGCACCGTTCACCACCACTCTCTGGGCTCAGCCATCCAACCAGTTCTTAACCCAGTGAAGAGTGCTCCTGTCCAAGCCGTGGGCTGCCTGCTTTTCCAGGAGTATGCTGTGGGAGACAGTGTCAAAGGTCTTGCTGAAGCCCAAATAGACAACATCCACAGCTTTCCCACATCCACCAGGCTTTGCAGATAAGCGTGTGGCTTGAAAGGGAAAGGGAGGAACGCCATCAGCTTTTCCCCCTTGTCCTGGGTTAGTCAGGAGGGGTCAAAATCTAGGAAGTTACCTATGCTGCAGGAAGGGATATAACTTCCTTCCTGGGAGAGAGAGCCAGTAGCTAGGTAGTTTTAAGGATTGATGTGTAGGTGAACCAATTAAGAAGTTGATCTGCCTTTGAGGAAAAATCATAAATAAGCCGAGACCCTCTGAGCCTCTTCCTCTTTTGACCTGCTGCTGTGCAAAGAGGAGCATCTCCGTGATTCTCTCCCTGGTAAGGTGTTGGGGAAGATGAAATAAGAAAGCCTTATAAATATTATTACCTAGCAAAAGATGCTGAGAATCTAGAAACTATAAGCAAGATTGAAATGAAGACAAGCTTTGAGATACCAAACCCCAGTTATTGAACAACTGGAAAACAATGGCATGGCTGCCTGCAGGTAATCCCCCCTTTGATTAAACAATACCCTCTGCTTGCAGACAGGTCCAAGGGTCAGAGCAGACCCTACCAACTTGGCAGAGGGTCCAAAAAGCAGTTTTTAAGGTTTAAAATATAACACCATATGGTAACGCAATAGTTCTCATAGGCTGTATGCAAATGTTATAAGATTTGTAGTTTGTTCTAGATTGGTTAATGAAAATTAGAATATTCAACACAGAAGATGATTTATTGTATTGTAAGTGACAAGCTCGCTCTCTTCTTCTTCAACTCCTCTTAGATCCTCACTCTTAGCTCTCTTAGCTCTCTTCTTTTAACTTCCTTAAATCCTCTCTCTTAACTTCTTTAGATCCTCGCTCTTAGCGCTCTTAGCTCTTCTCTCCTTTCTTGCCTCTCTGACCTGCTCCGGGCTGCGTCTGGCAGCCCCTAGCAGGTCTCTTACACTAACGTTCTTACACAATAAACCTCATGCTCTACAACCCAACTACAGAGATCTCTCGTCTGTCCCGCCATCTGGAACCAACCCGCAAACTCTACAGTAAGGCCCCCCCCGCCATCTTCCTTCCTTAGGAGGGAGGGGGGGAAGGGAGGTTTAGAGCAGCCATGCAGCTGCAGCTGGGCATGGGGGAGGAACCAGATGGAATTTTCGGCAGATACAGTTCAGCCGACATGCCAGCTACACAAGACAGGGCCAAGGCCCCTGCTCCGGGCCAGGCAAGGACCGGGCTGGACTCCATCCAGCTCGGGTCAGGCCCTGCCCTATCACGCCTGGCCCGGCTGGCCCTACCAAGCCGAGCCAGCTTTGCAGAGCCAGGCCACAGAGACTCTGAGAGCTTCTGGCATCCAGCTCGGACCTTTTCAAACAGTCCGGCAGAGACCAGGCAATCTTCACACTGCCGGGGCGAGAGAGAGAGATTAACTCTATCCATGCCTGGACTAAACTTGCAGACACCCATCCTTCCTTGCAGAGAGAGGAACGAGTGAGGACATCTACATAAATGCAGCATAGAGACTTTACTGTCAGTGAGGAGAGTAGAACTGATGTCCAGAGGGAGGTATATGAAAAGTGCTTTGAGAGTGAAGCTGAAAATTCTTTTGGAGAACCATATTTGGGGACTGAGCTAATAAATTCCCTGTAATATATGAAGAAATAGTCCAAAGGGGGGATGTGAGGTTCTAATTGCAGCCAGTGAACTGAAATACCTAGGTAAAGACAAGTAAGTGTTGAAATAAATACAGCCTGATGAGAAACTTGAACCAAGAGAGAGGAGAGGCTGTGACCCAGAGCCCTGGTCCCAGGGGAATGCTAGAGAACCTGAGTTGTCAGGAGAACCTGTGTTGCTCAACACAAAAGAAGGGATTTTCTTTGTCTCTGCAGTTGAACTGTGCATCCTTAAAATAGGTACCCCATAAACTGTTCATAACCCACCCTAGTGACTGTGGGAAGGCTACTGGTGTGGGAGGAGTCCACCCCAAGCAGATCTTTCTTCTGGGTGGTGGCTGATGGTGGGGCTGAAGACCCATAAAAAACTGTATTTTACTTACAGAAAATCCATGGTGTAAACAAAAGAGACTTCTCTCCCTAAATGAACTGGAACAAGAGCTATTTCTGAGATGGTAAACTGACTGAAGGTCGAAGTGTTGTCTTTTTTGTGTTGTCAGGGAGAAAGAAATGGAGAGGTGGCAGGAGTGGTGGTCTGAGGAGTTTGTCCTGGTTTTCCTTGTTTTTTTCTCTGTCTTAGGTATATTAATAAACTTTCTGTATACTTTACAAAGTTTGAGCCTGCTTTGCCTACTCCTAATCCTCATCTCACAGCAAACATCAGGTAAATTTTGCTAAGTGTGCTGGCATTTGGCCAGAACCTCGAATAGGCGAGCTGAAACCACTACACCCCTTCTTATCTTTCTGGTAGTGGCAACCCCACCAGTGAATGCAGCTGGCACACTCTGGCCACTGGCACTCAGTCAAGGGCTAGAACTCCTGGAGGGAGACAACAGCGCAGTTGGCTGGGACCACTCAAACTCCATGCTCCCTCCCTTCACCTGGGTGCTGTTAGCAGGCTGAGGCAACTTGGGCTGGAGAGGGGCCGCTCCTCTCAGTGCGGTGCTGCTGCAGACAGGCATTCCCGGATTTTGTCTTGAGTCAGTCCAAGATGCAACACAGAAACAAAAGAGGAGGGGGAAAATGAAACAGAGTCTCTGCCTTGAGCAAAGACCACAAGGCAATAGAGAACTTGGCTTGGGTGCTCTGACTTTTTAAAGGGATCACCACCTGCCCGCAATTCAATTTCTGGCAGCACTGGTGGACCTTAAAGGGACAGTAACAATTTTGGGAAAAGATAGATAGATATGGAATGCAATAACATTTTTGGTTACCCAGGACAGCACTGAAGTGAGACTGAAAGGCTTGGAGCTTGCAGGGTTGTTCTTGCCCTTCTTGAAAATTGGGGCAACATTTTCCAGCTTCCCAAGACATGAAACACATGACATCTCATTTTTCTGTAGCTCTGTACATTAAGATAACATGAAAAAGGAAAATTTAGATTCTGCAAGACAAATCAAAACTCAGTCAGAGAAGAATAGATACACATAAAAAGACATACTGTATGTAATCATAAATTATCAAGATGTAGTGTTATCCTGATCGTCCCAGTTTGAGACAATTTAGGAGGAAACATCCTGAAAGGGTGTCTCCTCCACACAGGTTCAGAAGAAATTTCTTGGAGAAAAGTGAAAAAAAAACCTGTTTATTTAACAAGCAGGGTGCTCGCAGGCACAGAAAAGAAAATGAATAATGTCAGATAATAAACCTTCTTCTTGTGGAGAAGACCTGGTAGATTCAGAGTCCTTTCTGTAGGTGTGGCCCCGCTTCCTCCAGAATCCAGAGCTTGCCTCCAGGTCCCGGTGATGCCAAAGGATTTTTGCTTTTTCTTTTATATACTTTTTGCTTAGTTCCATGTATCCACAAGTATTAGCATGCATACTTGTAATCCTTTAGGTCTGATAACTTAGCCTGGTTTCTTGGTGTCCTGTAGGCCGGGAGACTAAACACCCCAGAACTGTAGAGTTAGAAGACCAAACATTCTACTATTTTAAGAGTTCAAGGTCGCCTAGTAGGACAGATTCTGTAAAATAGAAGTTGGCCCACCCCGGCCCCCTTATTGGGCCCTCTTGTTAGATATGCTAATGTGTAAGGTCTATAATTGTATACTCGATTGGGGGGTGGAAGGGGCATTGCAATGCGTTCTACCTGGGCCAAGTGATGCATAGAATGGGATCCTATTAAAATACCAAGGCAAACGACCCCCAGCCCTCTAACCATGTCTGGGCTTTTCATTTCCTAAGACCAGGGAAAAGGCATCACTAGCATGGGTGGGGCCCCCGGCAATGTTCTGATGTTTTGGACCAGAGAAAAACTGAACAGTTTCAGAAGAAGAAGAAACCACAGTCCTGGGAACAACTTCTTGCCTCAGGTAACAAACAAAAAGCTTGCTAAAAGAGAAGAATTTTAACTCTCCGTCTCTTTCCTGAGAAAAGAGCCGAGAGCCGGGGAAAAACCAAGGGGGTTATCTGTGTTTTGAACACAGGCCACCGGAAGAATTCCACCGGCTTCCCCCCCCTCCCGGACCTAGCTTAAAGATACAGGATTCGTATCTGGGCATAGAGCAGATGATAAGGGATACAGTTTCATAAAGTCACCCCAAGACACTGATTTTATTTTCACTATGTGTTTTTTAAGATTTTTTATGAAAGCAAAATGAAACTATTTGTGTTGTGACTAGTTTTCAATCTATTGAGTAGTTACCAATTTAATATCTGTGAGTGGTTTTTCATGGACCAGTAGAAGGCAAGTAGTTGATAAAGAGAACTCCTTTTTCTTCTTTGGTTCTGAGAACTTCAGGTCTCTGAGGAGGACTTCATCTGGGAAAGGAAGATGCTTTCCCCTTGCAGGAGAATACTGTCCAGCCACAGAAACACAGATAACTTGTTACATAGCTGCTAACACAAACATGGTCAAGAACATCTTCGGGTACTTTCAGTGCTTACAACCAAGACCAACACCAACAAAACACTTACTGATAAAAACACCCTACAACAGAGGCTTCAACAGTCCTTATTATGACAAGTCTTTAATATGATTATTTTTAAAGGCACTGTGATTTGGTTTTCATTTATGTGAATGGTATTACTGTCCATGCTCAGTTATTTGCTGCTATATTTCCAGCAGGAGCATTTGTCTACTTTATGAAAGGCTTGGAGAGGAAGTTACACATCTCTAAGTTTCACTTAATTCTCAGTTTTAGAGACATCAGCTTTAAATTCAATGACATGCCTTATTAATCAGTATATTGTGTCTGACTGAGACAGAGTTAATTTTTCCTTAGCAGCCCTCACAGTGCTGTGCTTTGCATTGGTACCTGGAAGGGTGTTGATAACACCAGTGTTTTGGCTACTGAGCAGCAATCTCTCTAACATTTCTTCCTCCCATCAAGGGGCTGGGAGTGGGCAAGATCCTGGGAGGGTACACAACCAGGACAACTGACCCAAATTAACCAAAGGGATATTCCATACCATATGATGTCAGCTCAGATATAAAAGCTAAGGGAGAGAGGAGGAACGGGGAGGTATTCATTATTCTACAATTTTGGCTTCAGAAGCAACCTCTATGTGCGCTGAAACCCTGCTTCCTGGGAAGTGTCTGAACATTCCTCACTGATGGGAAGTAGAGATTAACTTTTCACTTTGCTTATGCATGTGCACAGTTTTGCTTTTCTTCTTTTTGCTTTAGTAAACTGCCTTATCTCAACCTACAAGTTGCTTTCCATCTTATTTTCTCTCCCCTGTCCTGCTGGCAAGGGGAGTGATAGAGCAGCTTGGTGGGCACCTGGTGTCCAACCAAGGTCAAGTCGCTACAGTTCTTTTTTAGCGCCCAAACATAGGGTGAGATAAAGAGTTATACATATATTGCATGCTATAGTAAATAGCAAATAGCAGTTATCAAGTAGCAAGTTATTGTGCGGGACACAGTTTGTCAGCTGCACTGCTTATCTCTTTATTTTGCTGTGTTTGGTGACATGTTAAAACAAATAATGATGATGAGGGAATACACCGCCTTCTCCCTGCCCAAGATTAATGTGAATGCTTTTATAATGGAGTGTCCCACAGTCTTTGCTCATCCTTATGTAAGTTGTTTAATACTGTGTGCTGGTTTGAAAGTAAAGCAGCAGGAGAAATTAACTCCCACAAAAATACCTTGATTTCAGGTCAGTTACAATTTAATAGAAAGATTACAATAAATGCAATGATACAGAAAAACTATCAAAATTACAAAGTCACCCCGTTGGTTAGGGTGGTAGTCCCAGATCAAGTAGTGTTTGCAGTCCTCTTGAAGTGATGGTTGCAATCTTGTTGAAAGCAGTAGTCCTGCAGAAGGTCTGCTCCCCCTGTGGAAGTTCGGGTTCTCCTCTGGATGTCCAGTGGTGGTGGTGTCTCCACTCCCCAAACTCCCAGATTGTATACCCTGAAGTCCAGGAAGGAATGTTCAGTACCTCCCCCAGGCCGGGGAGTTTCACAATGGGATGATGTAGTCCTATGAGTCAGTACTGGTTTTGCATGGCCTGGTTTTTGGTAGCAGGGGGGCCACAGAAGTGGCTCCTGTGAAAAGCTGCTGCAAGCTTCCACCATGTCCAGCAGAGCCAATCTGTGATGGCTCTGAAGATGGACATGCTGCTGGCCAAAACTGGGCCAATGAAAGAGGTTGGTAATGCCTGTGATGACATATTTAAGAAGAAAATCAAAACAAAGTCACAGTTTTGCTTCTAGTCAGAGAAGAGGAGGAGGTGAGGATGTGAAGGAAAACAACATGGCAACACCAAGGTCAGTGGAGAAGGAGGGTGAGGAGGTGCTCCAGGTGCAGGAGCCGATATTCCTCTGCAGGCTGTGGTGAAGACCATGGTGAAGCAGGCTGTGCCCCTGCAGCCCATGGGTCCAGGGGGGATGCAGAGAACCACCCCCAGCCTATGGGGGAGGTGCCCACGCTGGAGCAGGTGGATGCCTGGAAGAGACTGTGATCCACTGGAGGACCTGGTGGAGAGAGAGGGCCCTTGCTTCCAGGCTGGAGCAGCTTGTCCTTGGAGGACTGCACCCTGTGCCAAGAGAGACCCATGTTGCAGCAGTTTTGGGAGGACTGTCTGCCTGTGGGGAGTGTTGGAAAACATACTAGTTCAAAAATATTTTTTATATAACTTTAGCCAGATTTGTTCACCTTTGCCTCGGGGGAAGGGACTAAAGTTTCTTTCCAAGGACATTGTATTTCTAGGTGAGGCCTGATGAACTTAACATCTCAATAGGCTGAGAATAGCCCACAGATAACCAGAAAGATAAAAAGCCATCAACGGAACATCAGCGTCCATCTACAAACATCTACCCCAGACTCTGCCTCTGGCAGAGTTGGAGACATCTCCTCCGGAAAAGATTGTTAAGAAAATCAAGGAATGAAGATCTAATTAACATCAGAGGTGAGGGGATTTGGGTCCAATGGGAAACTGAATACTGGGGGTTAACTCCAGATTAATGAACACTGACCCAATTTGTTTCTATGAGTTTTAACCATATAAACGATCAGAAAAATCTAGTCAAAGTTATGTGTCATGGAATGCTTCTCTTTGCACACCCGGGCTATGAGTGGACGAGATGATTTCTGTGGTACATCCTGGCCAGAGTAACATCCTGGACAGAAAATAAAGCAATGCCTTGACTCTCTAACATTAAAATGTTATTGGAGGGTTTTTGTTTTTTCACGCAGTTTCGGTGACACCTCTTCGCTCAATTTATTCCATATGTCCTGTGCTGCAAGCCTCACTGCATTTTCTTCTTCCCCCCCTACCAACACATCATCAATATATTGGTAAAGCTGCACTCCTTCCTGGATTTTTATTTGTTGAAGGAGTTCAGCTAACGCATTGTGAACAGTGGTTGGGGAATGCTTATATCCCTGAGGTAGGCGATTGAATGTGTATTGTGTTCCTTCCCAAGTAAATGCAATTTTGGGTTTATCTTCCTCTCGAATTGACACCGTAAAAAACACGCCCTTTATATCTAACACTGCCATCCGCTTATGCATGGATGCTTGCAGTGTAGCAGTGAGATTTGCAATATTTGAGACAGCTGCAGTCAAGGGTCCTGTGTTTGCATTAACTCTTCGGTAATCAACTGTAAAGCACCAGCTCCCATCTGTTTTTTTCACCGGCCAGACTGGGGAGTTGTATGCAGAGTGTGTTCTAAATATGATGTCTCTCTATTCTAAATTTTTAATTACTTCATTTATCCCTTGTTTGGCTGCAGGGGGTATAGGTGATACGAGGGTCTTGGGATTTTAAGGGTTAGTCAATGATTGTGAGTATTGCCAAATTTTGCTGCTGCTTACTAGACAGTACATACCATTTGCTTCCGCTTGCCAAGCAGAAAAGAAAGATGTAAGGGAGGATGCAGGCCATTGATGAGAGGAAAAAGACCGTGACCAAAGATCCTGCTTTTGGATCCTGAAACTGGTTTTGGCTAGCTCTAAGGTTGGGTGTTGGGCCAGGATCTCAAAGAATATGTGCAAGGAGGCAAGGTGACCCGAGGAAGAATCGTTACTTCATCCCAGAGACCCCAGCCCACGACCACTAGGAGGCACTGAGCAGGCACGAGCATATGAAAATTACTTTTGAACTCATTATAATATGGAGATAGGTAGTGAATATGTATGAGTGTATTGCGTAATCTAATGCATATGTAACCTGTAACCTAATATATACCAAACTGACAGCCACTGATGGTGCGCAAGTTTTTGGAGGAGCAATCCCCCTTGCACGCGGCGCCGTATTAAAACATACCTATCCTGTAACTACTGAGTTGTGGGGTCTTTTCTGTGCCTCATAGGGTGTTGTTTGACATTAGTTACAGCAGAGGCAGGCAATACTGGAGTCATTCTAAGGAGGTCAATTTTTTTGTTATTCCCAAAGAAGTTACTGCGTGAAGTCTCCGTGGACCCAAAAGACCGCACAGTTACATTTGATAAGTGCCAAATTTTTCCTTGAAGGATATCATATCCTAAAATGTTTTCCTCATGATCAGCGATTGCAAACATATGTGAAGTCATCTGTTTTTCTCCAGGTAACCATAAAAGGACTTTAGCAATATAAGCTGTAGTGTGGTTTCCATTGAAGCTGGTAGAATCAATCTTTTTCTTTTTAAAACTTAGGTTTAATTCTGCAGCCTCTGTGAGAGTGAAGAAATTTGGGCTCCAGTGTCAATTAGGAATTTTAAAGGATTTTTCTTGTGTCCCACTGGCAAATATACGTAAGGGCTAATCCTGTTAGAAATGTGCAGGTATGCGCTGAGACATCTGCCCTAATGGTTTCTCAGCACCCATCAGTTTTCCTGTGTTGCAAAAGGATTGGGACTGATTCTTTTTTCCTGTGAAGTGTTTGTGCTGTGTGCTGGTTTTCCTTTTGCCTTTTCCATAGCTTGAATTAAATTTGCTATCACAGTGTTAGACTGCTTTTTTAAGGCAGATCTGGGTAGTCCCTGGGCTATAGCACAATTCGTCCTTTTAGCACAATTCCTCCACAATTGTCCTCCACAATTCATTCATTTTCTCTCTGTGGGGATTAATTTGGCTAGGGTTTTCCTTTTTCTCGGGTGAGTTGTGTTTAACAACTCTCACCCACCGTTTGGGGACTTCCTGCATTTTGGTACTTGGATCTTTTTCCTGGATGTCCCAACCTATTCTTTTGCATGGGCTGCTATTTCATGTGAGAGATCCGCCCAGGTGGAGATCAGTCTCTGTGGAGCGTGTGGATTGTGTAAGGCTCTATTATAGGCTATATCGTTTCTGATCTCATTTTGTCTACCCACCAAATAATTTTTAATACAGATAGGGCTCCTCTAATGAGGGGTCTCATTCTATCAGGGTCTACATCTGGAGAGATTGGAATGTCTCTGTTTGCGTGATTGTGCATGGCTTGTATACAGGTGTTGCGTTCCCTGCTCAGTCCCACCCTGGTACCGGCAGCGGAGTCCTAGCCCTATCCTAGGATGCCGTTCGCCCTCGGGAAGGCATCCTCGGAGTGCCTACTGCGGGCACAGCTGGTCCACGTTCGGTCCGGGGAGATGTTGCCCCCGGAGCGTGGTGAAACAGCAAAGAACTACCAGAGAAGGAGGTCTCTTGGTATGTGATTTCGGTAGGTTTATTGCCTCCAAAGGGAGCAAATGGACCAAGAGCCAAGAGCAGCTTATTACATCGGTATTTAAGGGAGGAACAACACCCAATAGGATGAGGGCAGGGGACAATACAGGGGAGGGGCTGGGGTACATGATCAAATGGGGTTTAGGGAGGGGAGGGGAACAGAGAGAACAACGAATGAACTATGAAGTGACAGGGAATTTCCCAGAGCGGGGAAACATAACAGACAAGTCCAGTAACCAATAGCAGGAGCTTGGGTCCGTGGATTGGTGGTCCAACTGCTGCCCCTGGGAGCTCCGGGGGGAAACCCTCTGTCCGTGGAACCTGTCTGGAAGTCCTCTGGTTCCGAACCACCGCAACATACAGGCAGCTTTGGTTACCATGATATTAACACCATCTACCGAATGCATAGGAAGCAAGGCTAGTTCCCCCCTTTCCATGTTATTCATTCCACCTGGCCAGTATGCAACTCTGCTGGTAAAAGAGTGTGGTTCATTAGGGGGCTGTGGCCCATGGTGTAAAAATACACCTGCACCCCAGAACCCATAGCTTTCTGCTCCATCTAATAATATGTTGTCTTCTCCTGTGAAGCAGACTCACCATAGGTATTCAGTTTCTTCTGTTTTTCTTTTGTACTTTTCTCTGAGGTTTCCCATTTGCAGAGGATCCCGGGAGGCTGTTTTGCCTCTGACCACCCTGGGGTCCTTCAGATATTCCAGTTTTTATTATGGGTTTCTTTTTAAATTCTGAATCTTCTTCCGCTTTGAGAGGTAGAAATTCTGTGCTTTCATCAGAATCCAAGTCAATGCTTTCCTGATCATTTTCATCAGAGCTTGCCCAGATATCACCATCCCAATCTTCAGGTGATGTTATTAATTTTTGAATTTAACATCCATGGGTTTGGGAGCATGTAATAATGTCAATTCCAATTTTTCCTCCTATGTTTTTGTCTTTTTCTTAGATTCTTTTAGTTCTTGTTTTACTTTGTTGTATTGGCATTGCAGGGATAGTTTTGCCAATTTTAATTTCTGTATTTCATTCCCCAATTTATCATTTTCTTTTATCATTTGTTCTCTCCATTTCCAAGCAGAGTTTAAACATAGTGCAAGGGCGTGACAGATAATTCCCTTTCCTTTTGCATCTTTCAGTGATCCTCGCTTTTCATCTATTTTATCTTATCCCATTGAAACCAGTTATCTGTTGGCCAGGGATCATCAATTTCAATGTGAACACTGTGCTTCTGTAAATAGTCTGCCAAGTCTTTAGTCTGATTTTTTTAATCATTTGCCATTATCCTGCTTTGACTACACCAAAAATGTTATGAATAGATGTGGGGGTTTAGATAAGTCCTTGCCTTTTGCCCTGGCCTCTGGTAGCAGGCAGTAGCTTTATTGAGGTGGCCAGCACTCCAAAACCCACTCTCATTCGCAAGTTCTTTAATAATGGCTGATTTGGTGTCAGAGACTGAAATATTATAGTTTTTGACTTAAACATTTTCATGAAAGACTTTTAGAACTGTATTACAAAAGCTGCAAAGAATACCACCACACCCTGAATAGGCCTTCAGAGTGAGGCCCTGGACTGTTCCATGATGAAGATAAAGTAACTCAGGACTGGGGACATTCACAAAGCACAAGCTTAGCACCTTCAGAGACGAGATGACAGCCCCAGGGCTATCGGCTGCCAGACCCTCGCACCAAAGTGTGGGGGAAAAGAGGCTTTGGGTGTGTGTTGAAAAGACTCTGGTTAGAGGCAGTGAACGCCCATCCTCCGATGAGCAGACCAGCTCAGCTGAGGGGCCCTTCTCCCAAGGGAAAGCTTATCCACAGCAGAAGGGGTGACATGGCTCATCAAGGGCTCCCCTCAAAGGGGTCCCCAGACCCTACACCAGAGCACCAGAGATGATGCAACAGACACTCAGTGTTGCAAGCGACAGTATCAAACTGGTCCCCTGCAAGGGAGGCACGTGGGCGTTCCCACCTGGCCCAAAGCGTATATTAATCCACGGGATTTTATACTCTTCTGCATGTGGCAGCATACTGCAGTGTGGCGGCATGAGACCCTCACCATCAGAAGACCAGATGGAGGGGAGCAATGAGACGTTGTTGGGACCCTCTGATGGGTCATATGCTTCCATCTAGCCCCTGTCACTCTCTCCCTGTCCCCCCACTCCACACACACACCTCTTTGTCTCTCTTTCTTTTCTCTTTCTCTTTGCCCCCTTTACTATTAAATAAAATACATCCAGCCTCGTTTGGTTTTAATCTCATTTTTGGGGATATTTTGAACCTTCTAAGTTCTTTCTGGTTTATACACAGACACTTAGTTATCTTTGCTTTTCTGGGTTTAAACCAGATCGTAACATTTTAATTGGCATCACGGAATGACAGGATTCCCTTAAAATGAGTGTTGTTTCCAAAAAATCAATGAATTGCTAATCCTTATGATCTAGATAATTTTCTACATTTCTGTCTACCTCTCTACCGTTCTAATCCTCTCTGACTCGTTTGTTTGTTTGTTTGCTTGCTTATGTGTTAGCATGTGTACCTGTACCAAACCAGAACTGGGGAATTGTTTAGCCAATAAGGCTGTCAAAGAGGCTGCAGAAAAAGGTACATTAGAAAACAAAGTTTTATCTTTAATACCCTTGTCAGAGATACCTCCCCCAGTAGAAAAAACTGAGTATAGTGCTAGGGACTGTCAACTAACTGGAACCCTAGAAGCAAAATTTGATCCATGAGGCTGGGCTGTTACTCCAACTGCGCAAATAGAACCAGTCCCAGCACCGATCTTGTGTGATATAGTGGATCATGACCACAAGGCCACTCGTTGGAGTACTGAAAAACTTTTGAAACACATGCAGAAATCCATGATTGGATCTAAAATGGCTCAGACTGCACAGTCAAGAATATGACAGTGTATAGTTTGCAAAAGAAACAACCCTAACATGGCTAACAAAGTGATGCTAGGAGCCATAAGATCTGGAAGTGTTCCAGGTGAATATAGGCAGATTGATTTTACTGAATTGCCCAGAAAAGGGGGTATAAATACCTCCTAGTTCTGGTGGATACCTTTTCTGGGGGGCCAGAAGCCTCCTCTTGTCCCACCAATCAGGCTAGGGAAATGACTAAAATACTGTTGAATCAAATAATTCCTAGATTCAGGGTACTTTTGGAAATGTCATCAGACAGAGGTTCCCACTTTATTACAGAAGTGGTTAAGAAAGCCTTGGGAATGATACAAGAAAATTAAGGGTTAAGAAATAGTTTGAGGAGCTGCTTGCTGAAACAATATGGGCCACCTGTTCAACATTTATCATGCCTGTTATAGTAAGGCAGGAGGATGAAAGACTATTGTGAAAAGGAAGAAACTGTAACTTGGTTCCTACTTTCTGGACCGCAAAATTGGCTAAAACTAGCCTTGGAGCTTGGACTAAGACCAAGACACCTGAAAGCATGCACAAAGGACCAAGGTGAAAAGTTCACCCTGAGGAAGACTGGCCTTACTTTATCTCGACCCTCACTCACGAACACCACCAAGCGGCCTGAGGCGGAACCACGCCTGCACAAGCATATGGAAATGACTTTTGAACTCATTATAATATGAAATGGGGATAGGTCATGAATATGTATAGGGGTATTGGGAAATTTAATGCATATGTAACCTGTAACCTAATATATACCAAGCTGAGAGCCACTGACAGTGCGCAAGTTTTTGGAGGAGTGATCCCCCTTGCACCTGGCGCCGTATTAAAACATACCTACCCTATAACTACCGAGTTGTGGAGTCTTTTCTGCGCCTCAGGAATAGCTTGGGATCTTCATTATCTCAGGTTACAATGAAAGATGCAACCAAAAGTATGTATTCTATAACCATCTTCATAAGCTGTTAAAACATGTGGAGCAGTGTTCTTTATCTTCTCCATGAGTCAGTCCTGATAACTCCCTCCAGAGGGCTATCTCCGATAATGGGCCATCAAGGTCTCACAGCATGACTCATAAAATTACATCATCCCATTGT
Source organism: Eopsaltria australis (assembly GCA_034509425.1). Classification (NCBI taxonomy): domain Eukaryota; kingdom Metazoa; phylum Chordata; class Aves; order Passeriformes; family Petroicidae; genus Eopsaltria; species Eopsaltria australis. The sequence goes on from JAVTVJ010000559.1 coordinate 141,761, forward strand.
GAGATGCTCTTGATTTACCAAAATATGAGTATTGATCTAGCATCGATGCCCAACTCAGGACGGACAAAGACTCTCTAACAAGGCTGTTAGAAAGTGAATGTTTATTTCAGCACTGGGCAACTGCGTGGGATAGCTCCCTAATACGCAGTGCGAAAGCACAAAACAATACAAGAGCTATATATTCACAAAAGTCTTGAATACTCAAAATATGAGGATACATTAATCATACTAGTACCTCCCATTTCCCCGCTTCGTATGGTAATTAGTAGAATACTAATTAAGCATGCGTAGTTTGGCTTTTAATTTGGGTCGATGGTCGAATAATTTGAGGGGAGGGCTCAAATGATGAAGTAAAACTCATCTCCCTCTGTTTGAACTTTCTCGCCCTTTGGTTTTTGACAATACAAATTGCTTCTAAGGGAACTTTTGGTCCTCTCCCATATTTCTCTTTCAATAAGAAAATTAGTAACTGTCTACATTCTTTTAGATCTATGAAGCAACGTTTTCTATTTCCCTATTGCAAGCACAGCTGAATAAGCATTTAAATGACAGATAATTGTTCAGTTGCATTCCAAACCTGTTTCAACTTGGTTCTCTAGTTAATAATTGATTCTTTTAATTAACTTCAGTTGGGTCTACTTACTAACTCTATTTTCTCTAGATTAAGCCTATCTGGGTCTACTTATTAAGTCTATTTTAACTGATTTTTACTAACTTTTTGTCTACGATTCTAATCTTTAAAACTCTGTGTTTCATCTGGTCCCCACTTCTCTTTATGCTGAGTAAGTTCTTTTACTCAATATACAGATCTTTCTTCATCTATCCATGTTGTTTGGTCAGTTTCTTTTAGGACTAAGCCATATACTTTTGAGAGTGACATTAAAGTTGCTACTCGTTGTAACATTGTCCAATTCCAAACAAATATTGCAATGGATAGAGTCAAGCTAATGCTCACTAAAATGAGTAATACAATGATAGGATGGATCAAGGCATTAAGTATACCTGTTGCTCTTGGTGACCATCCAAATAGTGCATCCCACCAATGATGAGACAAATGCCCTTCAAATCGTTTAAAAACTGTTTTGATTGTCTCTACGTCATGATGTATTGTGATCAGACTTTTCTTTCCAGCATCTTTAATCCCTTTTATTATCTCTTTTAGCTCAGGATGTTTTAGCAGTTGGGTAATCAGGGTTAGATTCATTCCTATAGGCACAGGCAAAATTTCTTGTACAGTCATTAAATTTGTCTTCATATATTGATGTGATATTACAGGTGCCTGATAGGAAAAGTCACATCCTTTAATTTTCACAAAATTGCAAATGCATAAATTGGATTGGGTTTTATTCACGATTAGGCTGTCTATCATTATGGTGGGACATGTTGTCCTAAGGCAAACACAGCCTTGTCCAGTGTACACTAATTGAGTTATCTGGTTAATTGCATGTACCTCAAAGTGACAGATGTTTTGATCTGTGTCTAGACAGATGTCTGTCTTCTCCTAAGATCCCTTCACATATATATCCTAACTGTTTCTTTACAGAACAGGGTTCTAGGTTAATGGTTTGCCATCATCCTCTAATTTCTTGTGCCCATGTTCTATGTTCAGTGGGGTACAGTACAGCTTTTTCATTATTCAATCCTAAGGTAATTATTGGGTATATTAGGTTAATTGATGCATTGTGAATAGTTAACACAAAAGCTGTTACAGTATTTATTACTGGGTCATAAGTAAAATTGACTAAAACCCACCACGATTGGAGTTCTTTCTCAATCTCAGAGGCATGATCCCAAACGATTTTATGGATTTTGGCGGGGAATGTCCCTTCTCCACCTTCTCTAATGACTGCAGCAGCTACTGACGGTGCCCGTAACTGTGTTTGAATACATCCTAGAGCTAAAGAAACATTTTTATTAGTTGTACCTAAAGAATCAATCATTATTTTATGGTCCTGTTCTTCCATATTTTCCCAATCTGGTAACACTTTGGATAGTTTCCAGTGACTGTTACCTAAGGCTAGTAGAGAAGATTAGAATGGTGGTTGTAATTTAACTAGATCAGTTCCTACTGTAGCTAATTTGTTCATTAACACTTCTGGGTCTATTGTATTTAAGACTCCTAATCCTGTTCCTAATAACCCAGTGAGGTCTCTTCTTGTTTTAGAATTATAGGGCACATGGTTTTGAAGCCACATGTTCCAATTCATAAAAGAATTTTTGAGAGATGGAGTGCATTCTGGCTGAATGACAGATATGTTAACTTGCATCTCCATTTCTACTTGTTTCAAAGACCATTCTGGATTAACCAACAGTTTCTGAATTCCTGTCCTTTTAATAGCATATGGTCCAATTTCAATAATCATGGGAGTTAAGAACAGCTTTTCCTTTGGTGTTTGGACCATTGTTTCAGTCTCTCTTGGTCTTTGTAAGGTTGTTTTAACTTGACTGTGATAAGGTTTAGTACATACCTGGGTAACGTTAAAATCAATGTCATATGCTTTCTGTGCACATCCTCCTATTCTGAGTCTAAACTCCGGGCACTTAAACATTTGTCACAACATTCAGGTCCAAATCGGAAAGGTCTCATAGGCAGATGATAAGCTTCATGGAATCCATCCTGTACAAATGCATAGTTACATCCCAAAATACTCCTTCCCTCTCACAGGCTTGCATTTGTAACCTTGAGCATTTCGTTCAAAGTTTTCCGAGAGTGGGGATCATATGCTTTCCCTTGACAATGATATATCTCAGTTCCATTATATTTGTGTAGTGTTCTAACTCTTGTTACTACAATAACAAAAATTACTAAAATTCTAATTTTATACATGGTGTTTATACTAATTACGAGTCCATTATTCCTTTTTCCAGTTTAGTTTCAACTTCAGTTCTTTGTTGCTTGGTGTCACTTCCCAAATTCCTTCAGGGGCTTTCTTTACTCGGGAGTGATGGATCCAAGCTTTCTGCTCTTTAACCTTGATTGCAGTAGAAGTCATGAGGAGGACTTGGAATGGTCCTTCCCACTGTGGTTCTAGGGTTTTTTCTGTAAAAGACTTAACATATACATAATCCCCAGGTTGTATATCATGTACTGGTCCATCTAATTCTCTGTTTTGGGCTCCAGCCACATATTTTTCAGTTTCCTTAAGTTGTTTATTTAGAGCTACCATATATTTATGTAGGGTTTCCTCTCCTATCTGGATAGGTGAATTTCCTTCTTGGACCATATATGGTCTTCCATATAAAATTTCAAAGGGACTTAATTTCTCTTTAGTTCTTGGTTTTGTTCGAATTTGTACTAGTGCTAGTGGGAGGGCCTCATGCCAGGGCAAATTTGCTTCTTGCCCTAATCTTACAATTTGTTGTTTAATTAAATGATTCATTTTTTCTACTTGGCCACTAGATTGGGAGTTATATGGAGTATTTAATTCCCAATCTATTCCTAAGTGGCAACTGATCTGTTGCACAATTTTTGAAATAAAGTGCGGTCCTCTGTCTGAGGACATTGTGGCTGGAACTCCAAAATGTGGTATAATTTCTTGTAACTGTATTCTGCTCACTTCTCATGCCTTGGCTGTCCTAGTGGGGAAGGCTTCTGGCCATCCTGGAAAGGTATCTGTTAACACCAATAGGTACCGATACCCCTTTTTCCTGGGTAATTCTGTAAAATTGATTTGCCATTGTTGTCCAGGCCCACAGCCTTTTCCAATTTGCCCAATTTTGGGTTTTGGAATACTTTTAGGATTAATTCGGAGGCAGAGATCACACTGACGAGTTACCAATATCACTGTGTTTTGTAATTTCCTAGCCATAATTCTATCCCTTAAATAATTATACAAAGCATCTACTCCCCAGTGTGTTTTCTCATGTTCTTTCTGTACTAGTGACCATAGTAAGTACGATGGTACTACAAGTTTTCCCTCTTCAGTTACTGCCCATCCTTCCTGATTATAATTTGCATTTTCTATTTTAATTAGTTTCTTGTCTTTTTTGTTACATATTGGCTTACTTTCAGTGGAGAATTTTCCATCTGGTATTAATGTTGCCTCAATTTACACATCAGATATTTTACCTTTGGCTGCGTCTTTTGCCTCTCTATCCACCAGCATGTTTCCTTTTTCCAATTCAGAGTTCACTTTTTGGTGTGCCTTAATGTGCATAATAGCTACCTTTTTAGGTAACTGGACTGCGTCCCGTAATTTTAATATTTCTTGTGCGTGTTTAATGTCTTTTCCTTGTGAATTTAACAGTCCTCTTTCTTTCCAAATGGCTCTGTGTGCATGAACTACCCCAAATGCATACCTTGAGTCTGTAGAGATGTTAATTTCTTCTCCTTCTGCTAATTCTAGAGCTCAGATTAGAGCGATTATTGCAGCTTTTTGTGCAGAAGTGTTCGTTAGCAATGGTTTAGACTCTATTACCTCTCTGCTGGTAGTAATGGCATACCCAGCATGTCTTTTTCTGTTGATAACATAGCTGCTCCCATCAGTGAATCAAGTTTCAGCATCTTCCAAAGGAGTCTTTTAGGTCCGGGCGACTGGAGTAAGTGGCTTCAATGGTTTCCAGGCAATCATGGACCACTGGTTCTTCTATGTTTCCACTGAGGAATGAAGCTGGGTTCACAATGTTAGTCACTATAATTTCAACATCATCTTGTTCCACTAATATAGCTTGGTACTTCAGGAATCTTTGTGGGGAAAGCCAATGTCCTCCTTTTGCCTCTGGGACTGCAGATACTGTATGGGACACCAGCACAGTCATTTTCTGGCCCAGGGTAATTTTGCGTGCTTCGTGGATATTTATTGCCACAGCAGCAACAGCTTTGAGGCAGCTTGGCCACCCTTTAGCTGTTGCATCCAGTTGTTTGGAAAGGTAGGCCACTACCTGTTGATAAGGGCCTGCTGAAGGTTGGATTTAGTTCTTTTCCTCAGGAATTTTTCTCCCATGGGTTGCTAAGACACAAATGACTGGGTACTTAAGAGAAACAAAGCACAAGGCTAGAGCCTTTCTCCTTGGCAGGGTGGGGTAGAATTGCCCCTCATGGAAGCAGAGCTTGACAACAGGAGATTTGGAGAGACTGAAAAGCAAGGGCAGGGGGGAGGTCACGCTCTCTTGCTGGGGACCCTCGGAGCTGGACAGTCGGAGCTGCTGTCTGCTGAACCCACGGCCCCCTGAGAAGCCAGCACGGAGCTGCCGGTCTGTCTGCTGTGAGTCTCTGCCCTCTGCCCCATCGGGAGCCGACCTGCCTGCCACCAGCCTGCTCTGAGTTTTCTCCGCTACATTGTAGCGGGGCTTCCCCTGCACGTCGAGACCTCTTGCCGTCCCAGCTCCCTGTGTCCAGAGATCCCGCTGTGGCACCGACACCAGCTGCCCCCTGAGGGTCTGTAGAGCAAGGGCTCTCCTCCATCCCTCCGTGCCTCGGGCAGCTGCCATTTGCCGTGTGCTACCTGAGATCACGCCAGAGCACCCCTGCAGCCGCTGGGGAATCATCACACCCAGCGCGCCCCTGCAGGCTGTGACTGGAACTGCACCAAAAGGAAAAGGTGCCTGAAGCCGAGCAGGCTGCCACTGGGTTTCTGGTTCTGTTTGTTGGTTAACGTTATAGTTGTTGTTATTTGTTATCCTTGTTTTTAGGTATTAGTAAAGAACTGTTATTCCTATCCCCATATCTTTGCCTGAGAGCCTCTTGATTTCAAATTCATAATAATTTGGAGGGAGAGGGGTTACAGTTTCCCATTCCAAGGGAGGCTCCTGCCTTCCTTAACAGACACCTGACCTTCAAACCAGGACAGGGCCTAAGTTTTGTGCTAGTATTCCCAAGGCAATTCCTTGTTTTTTGTGAGAAAATAAAAAGAATGGTTTACTCACGTCTGGAAGTCCTAGAGCTGGAGCTGACATGAGGGCTTTCTTCAGTTGGTTAAAGGCCTGCGTTGCATCTGGTGTCCACTGGAGTTCTTGGCATTCTTCTGCAATGAGTGCATATAAAGGTTTAACAAGCAGTCCATAATTAGAGATCCACAGTCTACACAACCCTGTCATACCCAGAAAAGTTCTCAGTTCTTTTGTTGTCTGGGGTTTTGGGGTTTGGCATATGGCTTCCTTACGTTCTTGTCCTAGGGTCCATTGTCCTGCACTTACTTCATACCCCAGGTAAATGACTGTTTGTTTTACCATTTGGGCCTTCTTTTGGGATACCCGGTACCCTTGTAAACCCAAAAAGTTTAAAAGGCTTACCATCCAGTCCATGCACATTTCTTGAGTTTGGGTAGCTATTAAGAGGTCATCTACATACTGAAGTAGTTGTCCTTCTCCCGATGGAGGTTGCCAGGACTCCAGATCTTTTGCAAGTTGTTCTCCAAATATTGTAGGAGAATTTTTGTAACCTTGTGGCAAGACACACCATGTGAGTTGAGTTTTACGTCCAGTTTTGGGATTTTCCCACTCAAATGCAAAAATTTTCTGGCTGGCTTCATGGAGAGGAAGGCAAAAGAAAGCATCCTTTAGAGTCTAAAATGGTAAACCAGGTTAATTCAGGTGTTAAACGGGTTAATAAAGTATAAGGGTTAGCAACTACTGGGTACAGGTCTTCAGTTATTTTGTTAACTGCTCTCAAATGTTATACTAATCGGTATGACCCATCAGGTTTCTTTACAGGTAAAATAGGAGTATTAAAGTCTGATTGGCATTCTTTCAACAATCCAATTTGTAAAAAGTTTTCAATGATTCGTCTGATCCCTGCCCTGTCTTCTTGTTTCAGGGGATATTGTTTAACTCTCACAGGCCGCTCTCCCTCTTAAATTTGTATTGGTAATGCATTCTTTGCTCTTCCTGGGGTACCAGAAGCCCAAACCCCAGGAAACACCTGAGCTATTATTTTCTTGGTATTTTCTTCATCATTTGTTGCTTTAATTTCTTTGGTTATTAACATTAAGCTTAATAGTTCTACATATTGTTGATCTTTTACCTCCAAACTAATTTCTCCATTTCTAAAAATTATTTTTGGTTCCATCTGCTCTAGCAGATCCCTGCCTAAAAGTACAGATGGAGCATTAGGCATATATAAAAACCGATGAATTCCCCATTGTTTTCCCAATTTATATTTTAGTGGTTTTCAAAAATATGCTTTTTCAGATTGGCCAGCTGCTCCTTCTACAACAATATAGTCTTCTGTTACAGGGACTAAATTTTTATTCAATACAGAATAGGTTGCCCCTGTGTCTACTAAAAATTCTACTTTTTTCTTTCGGTTCCCTAGTTCAATTACAACCAGAGGGTCTCCTAGGGTGAGGCCCTCCGCTCCCCTTCATTCTTCTTTTAGATGAGCAACTACCTTTTCTTTCTTTTGATTATATTTCTTTTGCTCATCACCTTTCTTCCATTCTGGACATTGATATTTCCAAAGCCTAAGTTTTCCGCAGAAGGCAGATTGATCTTTTCTTAGGCAGGGTGGTTCCTGTTTTGGTGGGCCTTGTCTGTATTTTTCTTTCCCTTCTTCTGTTATCACTCCTATTAATTTTCTCATCCCTTGTTTATACCCTTCTTCTCGGTTACTATACACTCTCCATGCTACATCAAGTAAAGTTTCTAAATTCCAATTTGTTGGGCCTTGGATTTTCTGGAGTTTTTGTCTAATACCTCCTGTTGATCGTCCTAAAAATAAACTGATTAATTGTTGTTTTCCCTCCTCCACCTCAGGATCTAAGGTGGTATATCAACGCATTGCGTCTCGTAAATTATCTAAGAATTCAGAGGGTGTCTGAGAAGGACTTTGTTTAATAGCATATAAGGCTGACCAGTTTATGGTTTTAGGAATTGCTCTTTCTAATCCTTTTACTACCAGTTCTCAATACCTTTTTAACCCTTCTATTTCTCGTAAATCATTAGGATCCCACTCTGGATCTTGGAGGGGAAATACTTGTTTGACATCTTCCTGCCGTGCTCTACATTCATCTTCTGCTATATCATTAGCTACTTTTAAAACTTGTTGTTTTTCTGATTCTGTTAAAGCATCAAGTAACAATTGGATATCAGCCCAATCAGGATTATGTTGTTTTATTATAAATTTTCGTTTCTTAGCAACACCTATCGGGTCACTCCGATAATTTTAGCCACCTTTTCCCAAGCTTCTAAATCTAATGTAGAAAAGGGGATTTTAACTAACATTGTGGTTCCTTCAGGACTCACTGCCTGTCTTAAGGGTGCCTGTATAACCTCCTTAGTTTGTTTTCGGGTCCTTGATGCTATAGGACCTTCTGGGGAAGAGGGTTCACTTTCCGGTAGTGGTGGGTACAAATAAGTTGGCTCCTGTGGTTCAGGAGTTAATAAAGATCTCCTGGTGGGAGGTATAACAGTGGGTAAAGTAGAGGTTGAAGTTGAGGGTGATGGTAATTCTAAGCTTGTATCTTCCATTTCCCTTCTCCTCTCTTGTCTTTTAGGGGGTGGGTTAAACAAATCTTGTTCCTGAATCTCTGCTCGATATACTTTGTCAGGGTGTGTACACCTTTGATTTATTCAACAAGTGCTACAAAACCACTTGGGTCTTTCTTTATTAATTTTATTATCTTTTTCCAAAGCTACTACTAAAGGGTCAGAGGGCGGCCTAATCCCACACTCCCGTTGCCACTCAGGGTGGTCGCGAAGAGTGAAAATAATCAACATAAGCAATTTCGGGCCACTTCTGTTCATGTCTTTAAAAAAGCATTAATTGTAGCAGTGTTTCATAAGCTACTGTACCAGCTGATGGCCATCTCACACCCCCTTCAAGTTTATAAAGTGGCCACCACTGCGTACAGAACTTAATAAGTTCCCTTTTAGTTTCTGCACCTCGGTTGTCCACTAGCTTTTTCCAGTGTGTTAAAACATCCTAAAGGGCTGTTTTTCGGAACCTCTTTACTTTCATTTGCCCCCATTTTAAAGCTTTTCTAAATGTTTTGATTTTATCTTTTAAGGTTTTATTAATTAAAATTCTAAACAAGATCTCATATATACACCCAATACTTTGAAGTTAACACTTTTTACTGTGGTTCAATCTTAAACATAGGGTTTTAAGTTTTTTGTTTTATTTTCTCATTACTACTTTAAAACTGCAAAAATTATCAGTTCATCTCTTTTAAAACAAACACTAATAAACTGATCTTTTATAATAAATACGAGAAAAGGATAAAAACTTGTGGTTAAAACTGCAAAATCCTGCCGGCACTGCTACCTGCGTCCGCTGCCGGCGTTACGCCACAGCTTAAAACCACAAGCCTGAATGCCAAGCTAGCCTTGCGTGTTCATTTTTCCTAATACCTCGCTTAAATTCTCACCACTCTTATTCACACAGTTCAAAACACACATGCGTACACATACAACGTACACTCTTTAATTAATTTTTTTCTCACAACTCACAATTTAAACACAACACTAGTGCTCCAAGTTCCTTCCTCTTCCTTGGCATAAATATCCTTCCGCAAATCAAGTCCAAACTTTAAAATTTCTTACACAAAGTTACTATCCTTCTTAAAATACACATAATGCAAAACACACATTATAAACTTTCACAAATTAACACACACAACTCACTATCAATTTGCAACCAAACTACACACACAATTTACAAAACAAATGTCCTTATTTTTGTTTGATCTAAATACCCGTACGTGTTCAACAGCGCCTGCGCATTGAACGAATGCTGGAGTACTTTCTGCGCATGTGTAGATGTTCAGCACAAGCGTAATATGTGGACTACAATTCAAGATAGATGCGCCCAAGTCTAGTTACCGCGTGTCGCTATACTATAACAATTTCTAAACTGTGCCGGAGCCGGTGGTATCCCCGTGCCACAGACTGCTGTGTTAGCTGGAGTTGATAGTGCCTCTCTGCGCCACAAGCTGCCACGTTGTAGTAAGTCCCGCCGCCCCAAAGAGCAAACCGCACAAACCGCAATAAGCTCTCAAACAGCGCTAGGGTCAGCAGTGCCTCTGTGCACTGCAAACTGCCGCGTTGCAACAAGTTCCTTAACCGTATTGAACCCAGCGGTACCTCTACGCGCTGCAAACCACTGTGTTGCAACAAGTCCCGCCGCCCTGCTAGAGCTGGTGGTGTCTTTGCCTTACGGTTTACTGCGTTGTAGCAAGCTTGAACTGTGCGCACACACGATGTAAAATTTGCTCTTTCACATAAGAGGCAGATAACTATTATGTATTAGCACAAAATCTTACAGAAACAAACAAAAGCCGCCCGTAATCTGTCCTGCCCTCCTCCACAAAGGACAAAAGAACGCACTCCCCTTCTGCGGGAGTCACAACCTTCGGTGCTGGTACCCATCTTACTGTGAACTTACTCTCTAAAACTGCCCTGCCTTCCTCCACGAGGGATAAAAGAGCACACTCCCCTTTTGCAGGAGTCAAAACTTTCGGTGCTGTTACCAGTCTTACTGTGAACACTTATTCCAAAACTGCCCTGCCCTCTTCCCTGAGGGACAGGTTCCTATTTGTTCCCCTCCATGGGAACTAAACTTCGTTTTCTCTCCCCTTTACGAGAGATAAAAACTGAGCCCTACCCTCCTCTACGAGGGACGGGACCCCCTTTGTTCCACTCCACGGGAACTAACCCTTGTTTCTTCCCTCCTCTGAGGGACTAAAAATAAACCAATACACCCAGGCTTTTGTTGCACACAGGACGTCTCGCTATGATTTACCAACTGCCTATTCCAAGGTACCTTTTAATCCTTATAAACATACCTCTTGTCCATAAGTCCAGCAGTCCTGGTCTTTCTCCAGGGTGTCAGTGAGCCAAAGGAACCCTCCTCTCCCGGAAAATTCCAGGTGGCGCCTGAGGAGACCCCCAGGCCCCCTGGCCCCTCGGCCAGAAAGAGCTTTGTCCTGCTGCGGTCGCCAAAGGAATTACCAAAATATGAGTATTGATCTAGCATCGATGCCCAACTCAGGACGGACAAAGACTCTCTAACAAGGCTGTTAGAAAGTGAATGTTTATTTCAGCACCGGGCAACTGCGTGGGATAGCTCCCTAATACGCAGTGCGAAAGCACAAAACAATACAAGAGCTATATATTCACAAAAGTCTTGAATACTCAAAATATGAGGATACATGTCGTGGTTTTAGTTTGCTTATTTAGGTTTGTGGTTAAATGCTAGCACACTTACTTAAATTTATTTGATTGCTTGTTGTGAGATAAGGATTAGGAGTAGGCAAAGCAGGCTCAAACTTTATAAAGTATAAAGAAGTTTTATTAATATACTTAAGACAAAGGGAAAAAAGAAAAAAAAAACTTCAAGAAAAAAAAAAACTAGAACAAACTCTTCAGACCACCCCTCCTTCCCCACCTCTCTATTTCATTCTCCCTGACAACATACAAAAGACAACACTTTGACTTCTAGTCAGTTTACTACTTCAGAAATAGCTCTTGTTCTAGTTTATTTAGGGAGAGAAGTTTCTTTTGTTTACACTATGGATTTTCTGTAAGAAAAATACAGTTTTTATGGGTCTTCTGCTTCACTATTAACTGCCGCCCGGAGTAAAGTCCAACTTAATGGTGGATCTCTCCCACACCAGTAGCCTTCCTACAGCCACTTGGGTGGGTTATGAACAGTCTACAGGGTACTTGTTTTAAGGATGCCCAATTCAATTGCAGCAACAAAGAAAATCTTTTCTTCTGTGCTTAGCAGCACAGGTTCTCTTGACAACTCAGGTTCTCTAGCATTCTCCCCGGGACCAGGGCTCTGAGTCACAGCCTCTCTTCTCTCTTGGTTCTAGTTTCTCATCAGGCTGTACTTTTTTAACACTTACTTGTCTGTACTTAGGTATTTTAGTTCATTGGCTGCAATAAGAACTTTACATTCTCTTTTGGACTATATCTTCATATATTACAGAGAATTTATTAGCTCAGTCCCCAATCATGGTTCTTTAAAAGAGTTTTTAGCTTCATTTTTGAAGCAACTTCTCATGCACTTCCCTCTAGGTATCAGTTCTGCTTTCCTCACTGACTGTAAAGTCTTTGCGCTGCACTATGTAGATGTCCTCACTCGTTCCTCTCTCTGCGAGGAAGGATGGATGTCTGTGAGTTTAGTCTAGGCATGGAGAGAGTTAATCTCTGTCTCTCTCTCTCTGGTAGTGTAAAGATCACGTGCTCTTTGCCGGGCTGCTTGAACAGGTCCGAGCTGGATGCTAGACGCTCTCAAGAGTCTTTGCCTGGCTCTGCCAAGCTGGCTCGGCCTGCTGGGGCCATCTGGGCCCGGGGTGACAGGGCAGGGCCTGGCCCGAGCTGGATGGAGTCCGGCCCGGTCCTTGCCTGGCCCGGCTCTCTCTCTTGTGTAGCTGACACACTGGCTGAGCTGGATCTGCTGAAAATTCCAATCGTTTCCTCCCCCATGCCTGCCCAGCTGCAGCGGCACAGCTGCCGTAAAACCTCCCTTCCCCCCCCCCCCATCCCTCCTTTGGAAGGGGGGGGGAAGCGCTTGGGCCTTACTAGCGAGAGAAGCAGGAGCTGCTCCTCTCCACACAGCAGCAGCAGGTCCAAAGAGGAAGAGCGTCAGAGAGTCTCTGCTTATATATGGTTTTTTCCTTGAAGGCGGACCAACTTTTTAATTGGTTTACCTACCTATCAATTCTTAAAACTACCTGATTATTGGCTCTCTCTCTCGCAGGAAGGAAGTTGTATCCCTCCCTGCATTCTTACAGCACAGATCACTTCTTAGATTTTGACTTCTCTGGCCTAACCTAGGACATTCCACCTCTCGCCTTCAGGAAAAACTATATATAAGACTTATTATCAAAATTACATTAATTATACAATCTTTACTTAGAATAAGAAAAATTACTAAACTAAACAGAAAGCTTCTTACACAAACCTCCACTTCTAGACTTTATATGACTACTACAATACACAGTTTCTACTGCCATTTACTTTATCTTGTATTTTAATACATGCTTTGCTTATTATTTCTCCTAATCAATCCTTATCTCAAACTCCCATTAATTTGTCTATTATTTGGTTCGATTTCCCGGCCAATGCACCATTGAATGTCGTGGTTTTAGTTTGCTTATTTAGGTTTGTGGTTAAATGCTAGCACACTTACTTAAATTTATTTGATTGCTTGTTGTGAGATAAGGATTAGGAGTAGGCAAAGCAGGCTCAAACTTTATAAAGTATAAAGAAGTTTTATTAATATATCTAAGACAAAGGGAAAAAAGAAAAAAAAAACTTCAAGAAAAAAAAAAACTAGAACAAACTCTTCAGACCACCCCTCCTTCCCCACCTCTCTATTTCATTCTCCCTGACAACATACAAAAGACAACACTTTGACTTCTAGTCAGTTTACTACTTCAGAAATAGCTCTTGTTCTAGTTTATTTAGGGAGAGAAGTTTCTTTTGTTTACACTATGGATTTTCTGTAAGAAAAATACAGTTTTTATGGGTCTTCTGCTTCACTATTAACTGCCGCCCGGAGTAAAGTCCAACTTAATGGTGGATCTCTCCCACACCAGTAGCCTTCCTACAGCCACTTGGGTGGGTTATGAACAGTCTACAGGGTACTTGTTTTAAGGATGCCCAATTCAATTGCAGCAACAAAGAAAATCTTTTCTTCTGTGCTTAGCAGCACAGGTTCTCTTGACAACTCAGGTTCTCTAGCATTCTCCCCGGGACCAGGGCTCTGAGTCACAGCCTCTCTTCTCTCTTGGTTCTAGTTTCTCATCAGGCTGTACTTTTTTAACACTTACTTGTCTGTACTTAGGTATTTTAGTTCATTGGCTGCAATAAGAACTTTACATTCTCTTTTGGACTATATCTTCATATATTACAGAGAATTTATTAGCTCAGTCCCCAATCATGGTTCTTTAAAAGAGTTTTTAGCTTCATTTTTGAAGCAACTTCTCATGCACTTCCCTCTAGGTATCAGTTCTGCTTTCCTCACTGACTGTAAAGTCTTTGCGCTGCACTATGTAGATGTCCTCACTCGTTCCTCTCTCTGCAAGGAAGGATGGATGTCTGTGAGTTTAGTCTAGGCATGGAGAGAGTTAATCTCTGTCTCTCTCTCTCTGGTAGTGTAAAGGATCTGCTCAAAATTCCAATCGTTTCCTCCCCCATGCCTGCCCAGCTGCAGCGGCACAGCTGCCGTAAAACCTCCCTTCCCCCCCCCCCCCATCCCTCCTTTGGAAGGGGGGGGGAGCGCTTGGGCCTTACTAGCGAGAGAAGCAGGAGCTGCTCCTCTCTACACAGCAGCAGCAGGTCTAAAGAGGAAGAGCGTCAGAGAGTCTCTGCTTATATATGGTTTTTTCCTTGAAGGCGGACCAACTTTTTAATTGGTTTACCTACCTATCAATTCTTAAAACTACCTGATTATTGGCTCTCTCTCTCGCAGGAAGGAAGTTGTATTCCTTCCTGCATTCCTGCAGTACAGATCACTTCTTAGATTTTGACCCCTCTGGCCTAACCTAGGACATTCCACCTCTCGCCTTCAGGAAAAACCATATATAAGACTTATTATCAAAATTACATTAATTATACAATCTTTACTTAGAATAAGAAAAATTACTAAACTAAACAGAAAGCTTCTTACACAAACCTCCACCTCTAGACTTTATATGACTACTACAATATACAGTTTCTACTACCATTTACTTTATCTTGTATTTTAATACATGCTTTGCCTATTATTTCTCCTAATCAATCCTTATCTCAAACTCCCATTAATTTGCCCATTATTTGGTTCGATTTCCCGGCCAATGCACCATTGAATGTCGTGGTTTTAGTTTGCTTATTCAGGTTTGTGGCTAAATGCCAGCACACTTACCTAAATTTACTTGATTGCTTGTTGTGAGATAAGGATTAGGAGTAGGCAAAGCAGGCTCAAACTTTATAAAGTACAAAGAAGTTTTATTAATATATCTAAGACAAAGGGAAAAAAGAAAAAAAAACTTCAAGAAAAAAAAAACTAGAACAAACTCTTCAGACCACCCCTCCTTCCCCACCTCTCTATTTCATTCTCCCTGACAACATACAAAAGACAACACTTTGACTTCTAGTCAGTTTACTACTTCAGAAATAGCTCTTGTTCTAGTTTATTTAGGGAGAGAAGTTTCTTTTGTTTACACTATGGATTTTCTGTAAGAAAAATACAGTTTTTATGGGTCTTCTGCCTCACCATTAACCGCCGCCCGGAGTAAAGTCCAGCTTAATGGTGGATCTCTCCCACACCAGTAGCCTTCCCACAGCCACTTGGGTGGGTTATGAACAGTCCACAGGGTACCTGTTTTAAGGATGCCTAGTTCAATTGCAGCAACAAAGAAAAATCTTTTCTTCTGTGCTTAGCAGCACAGGTTCTCCTGACAACTCAGGTTCTCTAGCATTCTCCCCGGGACCAGGGCTCTGAGTCACAGCCTCTCTTCTCTCTTGGTTCTAGTTTCTCATCAGGCTGTACTTTTTTAACACTTACTTGTCTGTACTTAGGTATTTTAGTTCATTGGCTGCAATAAGAACTTTACATTCTCTTTTAGACTATATCTTCATATATTACAGAGAATTTATTAGCTCAGTCCCCAATCATGGTTCTTTAAAAGAGTTTTTAGCTTCATTTTTGAAGCAACTTCTCATGCACTTCCCTCTAGGTATCAGTTCTGCTTTCCTCACTGACTGTAAAGTCTTTGCGCTGCACTATGTAGATGTCCTCACTCGTTCCTCTCTCTGCGAGGAAGGATGGGTGTCTGTGAGTTTAGTCTAGGCATGGAGAGAGTTAATCTCTGTCTCTCTCTCTCCGGCAGTGTGAAGATCACGTGCTCTTTGCCGGGCTGCTTGAACAGGTCCGAGCTGGATGTCAGACGCTTTCAAGAGTCTTTGCCTGGCTCTGCCAAGCTGGCTCGGCCTGGTGGGGCCATCTGGGCCCGGGGTGACAGGGCAGGGCCTGGCCCGAGCTGGATGGAGTCTGGCCTGGTCTTTGCCTGGCCTGGAGCAGGGGCTTGACTCTCCCTCTCGTGTAGCTGGCACACCGGCTGAGCTGTATCTGCTGAAAATTCCAATCGTTTCCTCCCCCATGCCTGCCCAGCTGCAGCGGCACGGCTGCCATAAAACCTCCCTTCCCCCCCCCCCATCCCTCCTTCGGAAGGAGGTAGGGGGGGGCCTTACCAGTGAGAGAAGCAGGAGCTGCTCCTCTCTACACAGCAGCAGCAGGTCCAAAGAGGAAGAGCGTCAGAGAGTCTCTGCTTATATATGGTTTTTTCCTTGAAGGCGGACCAACTTTTTAATTAGTTTACCTACCTATCAATTCTTAAAACTACCTGATTATTAGCTCTCTCTCTCGCAGGAAGGAAGTTGTATCCCTCCCTGCATTCTTACAGCACAGATCACTTCTTAGATTTTAACTTCTCTGGCCTAACCTAAGACAATACATTAATCATACTAGTACCTCCCATTTCCCCGCTTCGTATGGTAATTAGTAGAATACTAATTAAGCATGCGTAGTTTGGCTTTTAATTTGGGTCAGTGGTCGAATAATTTGAGGGGAGGGCTCAAATGATGAAGTAAAACTCATCTCCCTCTGTTTGAACTTTCTCGCCCTTTGGTTTTTGACAATACAAATTGCTTCTAAGGGAACTTTTGGTCCTCTCCCATATTTCTCTTTCAATAAGAAAATTAGTAACTGTCTACATTCTTTTAGATCTATGAAGCAACATTTTCTATTTCCCTATTGCAAGCACAGCTGAATAAGCATTTAAATGACAGATAATTGTTCAGTTGCATTCCAAACCTGTTTCAACTTGGTTCTCTAGTTAATAATTGATTCTTTTAATTAACTTCAGTTGGGTCTACTTACTAACTCTATTTTCTCTAGATTAAGCCTATCTGGGTCTACTTATTAAGTCTATTTTAACTGATTTTTACTAACTTTTTGTCTACGATTCTAATCTTTAAAACTCTGTGTTTCACTCTGCCCAGGGGAAGAAACCAAACATTCCTACCTGTATATAAGCTGAGGCTTGGAACACCATGGGCAGCACTATCCACTGGATTCCCAGAGGACAAGATCTTGATAATTGCCACCGGACATGCAGAGAAAGACCAGGCCTTTCTACAGGATCACCACTTAAACAAAACCACATCCATCACTCCAACAGGACTTTAGCCACCATTTAATCGGACTGCTATCACCACCCTGACTGACAGGGTGCCAGGTCGTATTCTGACTCCGTCAGTTTAAGCCAGTGTTTCTGTACTATTGCCTTTATTTTAATTTTCCTAATAAATTGTAGTTTTGACTTGGAATCTCCCACTGGTTTGCTTTCAAACTAGTACATCCATATAGGCCCTAAGCTAGAGGCAAAGAAGAGCAAATGAATTATACAATCAAATTGCAATTGGGTAAAATATGTCAGGAAACCTTCCTGACATAGGTCTAAGCCTTACCTGTTGCTCTACTTCGAATTAGAATTCAGCAAAATATGCCCCTATGAGCTGCTATATGGTCGATTCTACCAAGTACCACACATTCCAGGAAACACATACGTAAAAAGAGGGATTGATCTGAATAATTACCTCGTTTTTCTTAGTAAAACTTTACAGGATTTGCAGTGAACAGTGGTGATCTCCAGACTGTACACACAGCGCATGAGTTCCAACCAGGAGATTGGGTCTGCTTGAAAGACTGGGGAACCACTCTGCTGCAGACAAAGTGAAAGGGACCTTTCCAAGTACTATTGACAACTTTTACTACATTGAAAATGGATGGAGTAAAATCATGGACATATTATTCCAGGATGTAAAGGGCCAAACCCCCTTGGGTACTCAAACCATTGTCTGATAAAAAACAAGATGCTTGAGTAAACCCAAATTTTACAGCACACAGCTCAAGACAACACCTGGGGATTTGAAGAAATATGGATCAAACTTACTTCATGGTTCCCAGCTAGACGTGGTCAAAACATCTTTTTATGATTGTCACCATAATCACTGCTGTATGTGTTTTAGCTTGCATCATGATTTAGTGTTATAGCTGTTGTAAGGCCTTATGCTATAAAATGAAATATAAAGAGACTAGGTCCCATAAAGAACTTAGTCTCAATAAAAGGGGGGACTTGATAAGGACAGTAGAACAGAACAGCATTTTACTCTGATACGGACAGTAGAACAGAAAAGCATAACCTTGGAGAAGTAGATAAAGGATGTAACTTAGGCAAACAGAAGTCTTGCAAAATGCAAGCAGGATGGCAACTCAGCTCTGCAAGGCTGACAAAGCAGAAGTTATGCAAAAGAACAATACTGCACTTACTCAAAAATAGGGGTTGCCCTGGGTTGGCCAGGATGGGTCAAAATCTAGGAAGTGACCCATGCTGCAGGAAGTAATACAACTTCCTTCCTGGGAGAGAGTGATGCCTTTTCCTGGTCTTAGGAAATGAAAAGCCCAGACATGGTTAGAGGGTTGGGGGTCGTTTGCCTTGGTATTTTAATAGGATCCCATTCTATGCATCACTTGGCCCAGGTAGAACGCATTGCAATGCCCCTTCCACCCCCCAATCGAGTATACAATTATAGACCTTACACATTAGCATATCTAACAAGAGGGCCCAATAAGGGGGCTGGGGTGGGCCAACTTCTATTTTACAGAATCTGTCCTACTAGGCGACCTTGAACTCTTAAAATAGTAGAATGTTTGGTCTTCTAACTCTACAGTTCTGGGGTGTTTAGTCTCCCGGCCTACAGGACACCAAGAAACCAGGCTAAGTTATCAGACCTAAAGGATTACAAGTATGCATGCTAATATTTGTGAATACAGAGAACTGTGTAAGAAGTATATAGAAGAAAAAGCAAAAATCCTTCAGGCATCATTTCCCCCCTTTTAGAGACTAACAAGACTGTACTTTGTCCAGTCTCTACTCTACCTTACTCTATTCTACGTTCCCCACAGCACCGGTTCACACAATTGGCCGATCTGCAGGCTATTACACAGATGATAACTACAATTACAGCTAATATAATTTTTTTTTTTAACCAGACCCAGTTTGGTAACCATGAGGTTAGGGTGTCAAAGATATGGTCAAATTTTAAGGTGTCAGTTTTGGAAGCTTAAAATGCCAATCAATGGTCAGTGACCACCCCCATCTAGAGGTGATAACTGGATACAGAACTAGCAATTGTTCTTATTAAGAACCTTGGACACATTTTGGACTACAGTCCTATGTAGATCATGGGCAAACCCTGAATCATGGTTACCAGTATGGCAGACAATAGACATGTATAGAACAGTTTAAACCCACTTCTCATGCTCCTCCCTCTAGGCATCAGCTCTGCTTCCTTCACTGACTTTAGAGTGTCTATGCTGTATTTCTGTAGGTGTCCTCATTCTTTTCTCTCTCTCTGTGCAGAAGAATGGATGTTTTCAGGTTCCATCTGGGCACTGAGAGTTAATCTCTCTCTCGGGCCTTGCGATGGTCACGTGATCTCTGCCGGGCTGTTTGAAAAGTCTGAGCAAGGTGGCAGAAGCCATCAGAGTCTCAGTGGCCTTGCTCTGCGAAGCTGGCTCAGCCTGGTGGGGCCGGCCCGGCGTGACAGAGCAGGGCCCGGCCCGAGTTGGATGGAGCCAGCCTGGCCCTTTCCTGGCCCAGATCAGGGGCCCAGCCCTGCCCACTGTAGCTGGGATTTTGGCCGAACTGCATCTAAGCCAAGAGCTCAGGCCGGTTCCTCCCACATGCCCAGCTGCACTGCCGTTCCAAACCCCCCTTCCTCACCTTCCCTCGGGGGAAGGGGGGGGGGGGGCAAGGGCCCAGTCTTACCAGAGAGAGAGAGCAGGGGACCTGCTCCTCTCACAGCAACAGGACAAAAAAAAGGCCTTTTCCCAGCTGTCTCCTGTTTATATATGGTTTGTGGGTGAAGGCAGAACTACTTTTAATTGATTTGCATACCTGTCAATATTCAAGACTAGCTGGTTATTGGTTCTGTCTCCCAGGAAGGAAGTTGTATTACTGCCTGTAGCATGGGTCACTTCCGAGATTGACCCCTGTTGGGCAAACCCAGGACACTTATATTTTTTGTCAAGGAGCGCACGTAGTGGTTTGACCTTGGCTAGACACCAGGTACCCACCAAGCCATTCTATCACTCCCCAGCAAGACGGGAGAGAAAAATAAGACGGAAAAGACCTAGTAGGTTGAGATAAGGCAGTTTTCTAAAGCAAGAAAAAAAGCACAAAAGTTTGTGTGGACATAAGCACACAGAAAAAAAATTAAACTCTACTTCCCATTGGTGAGCAATGTTCAGCCACTTGCCAGGAAGCAAGGCTTTAGCACACCTAGTGGTTGATCTGGAAAGGCAAAATTGTAGAATAACACATGCCTCCCATTCTTCCTCCCTCACTTAGCTTTCATGTCTGAGCTGACATCATATGGTATGGAATATCCCTTTAGTTACTTTAGGTCAGCTGGCCTAGTTGTGTCCCCTTTCTAGGATCTTGCCCACTCCCAGACCCTTGATGGGGGAGAAGAATGTTAAGAGACAGCACTGCTCAGCAGTAGCCAAAACACTGGTGTATTATCAACACCCTTCCAGCACCAATACAAAACACAGCACTGTGAGGGCTGCTAAGGGGAAATGAACCCTATCTCAGTCAGACCCAATACAATCTCTACCCCTTATTCCATACCATTTGCATCATGCTCAAATCCCACATAATTTATATATCTTCCAACTGTTCCATTATATTTATTCCTCATTACAGCAATCCCTTCTTAACCACACATACAACTTAAACTACATCCTTAAACCATCTCTATACCAAACACACATTTTCATTAACTACTATCTACCCATCCTTTCACAAATAGATATTTTCCAATTTCATGGGCATCCTTCACCCCTCCAGACCCATGACTTTGGCTCCATTCCATCAGGATGGGTGGTCAGGACAGGATAAGCAGTATACCAGATCATTGGGCATTGACACTGGCCCAGCTCGGGTCATTATTGCACTCTCCTTGCTCCTTGCAAAATTCATTCTTCATCAGTTCATGTCATTCCTGTAACATACAACTTATACCACAGATTATTTTTCCCCCAAGGTTAAATCTCCTTGAAGCACACACCGGGTCTCCCCATCCTTCTGCATTACCCACCAAGTACGCCTAGGTCCTAGGGCAAACACAATCCAATGAATGGCTTTGCCTTTCAAGCTGGAGAAATCCACACCAACTTCCCTAGACACTTCCCTTACAGGGACCTTATCTCCTCCCACACTATGTATAGGTTTTGTTTGGGAAGGACCAGGGTGCTTAGCAGATCCTCTAGTGTTAACCCACCAAGTGGCTTCTGCTACATTTGCATCCTAATGTTTCCACGCCCCATTGCCTAATGCTCTTAACATAGTCTTCAGCAGTCCATCATACCTCTCAATCTTCCCAGAGGCTTGTGGGTGATAGGGAATGTGATATATCCACTCAATGCATGTTTCTTTGCCCAAGAATTTATAAAGTTATTTTGAAAATTATTTCCAAAGTCTGATTCTGTTCTTTCTGGAGTACCATGTCACAAAAAAAATGTGCCTCTCAAGGCTTAAGATAGTGTTTCAAGCAGTGGCATGGTTTACAGGGTATGTTTCCAGCCAACCAGTGACACCACTGGAACCAGGAGTGGTAGTTATATTTGTTCTTTTCTATATTTTTTCTCTTTCTCTTTCTTCTTCTAATTCCCTGTCCTCAGAGTTTTGAGTAACTTAAAATCAGATGGGCTTGGAGTTTGCGAAGTTAAATGGGCTAAGTTAATGCTTTGTGCAATACTTTATGTTGATTGAATGTTGCTTTAAACTTTTTCCAAAGTTTGCAGATTGTCTGAAGTTGCCAGTAAAGATTTTCGTTGTTTTGACCTCTTGAGAATATCTTGTTGGTATTTCTGCTGTGGATCGCATGCAGAGTCCATGAAAAACCATAAGCCCTTTTAAGTCTTGTTGACAAAATTTTCTGAGACCTTACACCATGTTGCCTGTCAAACTCCTCTTACAACAGTTACTTGTTAAAGATCTTCCCACTGGGTACACTTGCAGCTATGACATTGACTGCTGCTTTTGGGTGCTAAGGGGGACTTCAAGGTACTAGAGCTCTCGCCATGCCCTTTGCTCATTGACCCGGTCTGTCACTCCTTCACAGGGTGACTGGTTACTCTCTCCCTCTCCCTGCCCTTGCCCTCATATTTAAAGCACTCCTAATGAGGTCAGATATGCTTCTGGCAAAAACACCTTTGCCTTGCTTAGTGAGGAGGAGCCCCTCCCTCCCAAGCAGACACTGATCCACAAACAGGGTCCCAGGCTCATAGAACCCAAAACCCTGTTGCCAGCACCAGCTCCGCAGCCAATTATTGACGCACATTATCAGTGCTCTCCTCCTCTTGCCCTTTCCTCTCAGCAGCAGGACTGAGGAGAAAACCCCCTGTGCCTCATGCCCTTGACTATCACCCTCAGAGCTCTGGGGTCGTTGCTAGGGGAAAGCAGGTGTCACAGATATGCTTCTCCTGTTTGAACTATATGAAATTTAGTCCAGGCAAACACTCAACAAGTAGGACCACAACTCAATAAACCAACTACTTGATCAATTCTGTCAAATTGATCTCTGACTCTTCTCCTGCAACACCTGGACGGCATAAAAAACATCTGTGGTGGGTTGACCTTGGCTGGATGCCAGGTACCAACTGAGCCACTCTATCACTCCCCCTTCTCAGCTGGACAGGAGAGAGAAGATGGAAAACAACTCACAGATTGAGATAAGGCAGTTTACTAAAGCAAAAGATTGTGTGCAAACAAGCAGCCGTGGGAAAAAAAATTGTCTAGTTCCCATCAGCAAGCGCTGTCTGGCCAATTCCTGGGAAGCAGGGCTTCCTTCAGCAAGCATAGCAATTGCTACAGAAGGAAATCATTGTAAATAACAAATGCCTCCCCTTCCTCCTCCTTTACTTAGCTTTTATATCTGACCTGATGTCATACAGCATGAAAAATCTCTCTGGCCAATGTGTGTCAGCGGTCCTGATTGCATCCCCTCCCAAGATCTTGCCAGCCCCAGCCTACTGATGATGGAGTGGAATGTTGGAGAGATAGTGCTGATGCTGTGCCAACACTGTACAGCAGTAGCCAAAACACTGGTGTGTTATCAACACCTTTCTAGCTACCAATGCAAAGCAAAGCAAAACAAAGCACTGTGAAAGTTGCTGTGAGGAAATGAACTTCATCTCAGCCACACCTGATACAGCATCATTGGGGCCTGATTCTCAGTTTTGGGTGTCCTTTGCTGCTGAAATTGCAGTTATAGAAGACAGATTGGTACCTGCCCTTCACTCAAATCAAGATTCAGTTCCAATCCTTCCAAACAAAAGGGTCGGGAACAACATTGCCAGCCTTACTTATTATCCTTTTACCCTTCACATCCTCAAGGCATTGCCTTCTGTAAGACCCTGTCTTAAGTTTAGCCAGACCAACCTCACATCTCCGTGACCTCTTTATAGCTGGTCCTGGGTTTCCAACACACACACACACAAAGAGCACCCAACAGGCTCTGCACAGTTTCATCCCTTTGCATGCAGGAGTTCCAGGTCTTTGCCACTTGTATTGCCAAGTGAGAAAAAATGGAGACTAGATCCTTTTTCTCACAAGAACCTCTTATTGCTCAGAAAGAAGGCTTTTTCCATTGAAACTTACCCCCCTCAAAGTGACTGGATCCCCAGATACTGATGGACTTTGCTATTTCCAAAACATCCTGTTCCTACCCTGGTCACTATCAGTCTCTAAACCACCAACCCCCTTCTACTTCTACATGGACAAATCCACCTTTTAGGCTTTCTGATGCCAGATCTTGGCCAGCTGCCAGGGGCCCAACCAGATGTTCTCTCACTGCCCCTCCTCAACAGGACAGGGGGAAAATATAGGGTGAAAAAGTTACTTCAGGACATAGCCACCTTCCAGATCTAAGGGCAGCAGGGAAATACCTGCCCCGGACAGCATTTTGCCATTTCTTAAATATGCTTACACAGGGGTACCACCAGCTTTGCTAAGTTGCTCAGCTTTGGCCCTCGACGAGTCTGGTGCCTAGCTGGCAGAAACTAGCTGTGTCCAGCATAGGGCAGACCCTGGCCTCTTCTCACAGAGGCCATGCCTGCAGGCAGAACCTGGAGTGCTGTGTCCAGTTCTGGTCCCCAGAATTCAACAAAAAGATGCAGACAGATGGGAGAAGGTCCCAAGGAGGGCAACAAAGATGATCAAAAAGCTGGAGAATGTGAGGAAAGGCTGAAGGAGATGGGTCTTTTCTCCCTTAGAAAAGAGATGGCTCAGGAGGAACATCATGACAGTCTTCCAGATCTCAAAAAGCAGCTACAAAGAGGACAAAGGTTCTCTTCTTCACGAGGAGCAACATGGAAAATTCAACCGGAAGGTCTTCCTCATTCCTTTTTATCAATACTCTTCCATCCCCCTCACCAAGCCTCAACTTATACAATTTTTGAGTTGATTTTAGTTTTAGATGGAATGATTTTAGATTTTATTTGGCTTTTTCTCTGAGTGTTTTAACCATCTGGTAAGTAGGAGAGTAAACCTTACCAACAAACTTTGTTGTGCTTTCACTTTTATATTAAACCTGCTTTTGACAATACCTTTGCTGGCGATTCTTTAAGCAACCCAAAACACTCATTCACAACAAATTGGTTTAGTCGGCAGGATGGCAAGCAATAGCACTGACTACTTACAGAAGCAGGGAATAAGTCCAAGTCCCAAGTTGTCAGATAACTGCGCTTGGGAAAACTGGCACAATTGGAAAGCTGTGAAGGAACATCTAAAAGCAGCAAGAGACCACATGAAGACTAGCAAAGACAAAGGAATTAGTTGCAAAACATTAGGAACCTGTCTAGGCTTAGGGGGAACCTCATCACACGGAGCCATATGGAGAAGACAAAGGACAATGGGCAGAGGTTGCACCAGTCCCCATCGCTGAAGATTTTCAAGATATTATTGGAAAGAGTGCAAGATAATCTCATCTAGGATCCCTTTCCAACAAAAGGCTAACCAGGTAATCTTTTGAGGTCACTTCAAACCTGGGCTGCTCCAGGATCCTATGATTCTCCAGTGGATCACGGTTTCATAACCCTTGGCTCTCTCCATTTTGAAGGAAATTTTTGGCAACATAGGTTGAAAGTAAAACTGACTGCCAAAACTGCCAAAGCGCTAAGACTGCTTCCTACCAGACGCAGGAGACTGCTAAGCGCTTTCAGCGACATGCTTCAAAGGAACCAGCAAATCACTATCAATGGAATGCTGTTAACAGGCTGAAACAATCCACATACTTACAGTCCAGGGAGACATCGTTTGAACTTGCAGACCTACTTCCCCTCAGTAAGACGCGCAAGACGGAGATGATATCCCCATGACAAATCTTTATTGTGCAACTGCTGCTCAAAGCTTTTATTACCTTCCACAGACACACAGCACAAAGAATTAAACATCGACAGCAGCTAGATTGACAGGCAACAGACGAAATCCATTCAGTGGCGATTTGTACATGTGCAGCAACTCTTGTGGTGCAAAAATCTTAGCCAGGCGGCCAGCCCAACTGACGGCCACCCAGAACAGGTAGATGTATGCGATAGACAGACTGCCCACCCTCGGGCCCTTCATCCACAACCATCCGGAATCCATTGGTCAGGCCCAGGTGAGCAACACACATCTCGCCAACAATCATTACATGCCCAAGAAGCTGGAGAAGGAAGTACAAACCCATATATAAGTAAAATAGAAAGAAAAAAGGAGCACAGAAATAGGGGAGAGGACAGGAAGGGAAGGAATGAGAGCAGAGAACCACCCAGAGAAAGCAGCTAGCCAACTGCCTGCAACCGACGCTTTCCAAGCAAAGCTACAAAGACCAATTATGCACACTATAAGAGCTAGGCAATTTTTTTTATAAGATAGACAGCAACAGACTACAAAACAGCCACAGAAGCTGACTTTGTCTCCAGGTTAAAGCCGCCATTGCATCTTCAGGCAACATAAGCAATCCGGGTGGAAAATGAACTTTAGGCTGCTTTTGCGTGGGTTTACAAAGTCTTTGAACTTGACTTTCATAGATTAAAGCAAAGCATCCAGCACCCCTCAACCAGCTTTGCCCTTCCTTGCCCCTGACCTGCCAAAACCCCAAGCCCTCTTCCCCATGTTAGAAGTACTACTACTCTTACTCTAAACCATGACAATAAGCACCAGACTGCACTCCAAAAAACCACTGCATTTTGCACCAGAAATACATACTCAAGGATGAGCACTGCTTTATTCACTGCTTTTAGTCAGAAAGCCCAACTCCGTTTCAAGCTAAAGGCAAAAGATTATAGCACCAGAAAACCCAAAGTAGACTACTGTGTCCTATCAAGAGGGAAAGGGGGGATGAGGAGTCTAGATAATGAGGACCTAACTACAGATACAGTAGAGCATACAGAAAGCTTCCACAATACTTACAGATTTACCAGAATCTTCTGCTTCAGATAACCCGATAATTGGTTCCTTAGGCATGACTAGGAAAAGCGTCCCAGCTTGGGGCGAAAGATCATGGAACATGAGTCACTGGAGGAAGAGTAACAAGTTGAAACAACTGGTTTCAGAGAAAGGTAACAGCTTAAGCAAACACATCTTCCCCACTGAACTCCTACAGAAGCAGATTACGAGACACCGCAAACACAAGCCACAACAGATTTTTCTTGCATGATAGTAATGATTTCCATACCCAAAATACAATATATTTATAGAGCCCATTCCAGAAATGAGATTTGTCATGCAAGATGATGGAGGCAAGAGATGAGCCACTACTTTTGATTAGCAGCCTCCAGTATGTTTTAATCCTAAGAAGTTTTTCTATTGGATGTGGTCCACGCAGAGGCTGGAGACAAACAACTGAATCAGCAAAGAGTTTAGTGAAGTGGAAGAGCAGTGGCCATTTTTTTCCCCCACAGGACAGGGAGCCCAAGTATTGAACAAACGCATCATGACAGGAAGCATGCAAGTGCATAGGACGAGTGTCTTCTATATTACATGCAAACCCTACCTTCAAAAGCAGAAGGCATGCCTGTTAACCTTCAGCATTTTAATAACTAAATTATACGAGATACTAACTAAAAGTTAACATTGCGCAGGCAACAGCTGCATTGTCCCCCCCCCGTCTAAGCAGCTCACTCTAGTTTCCAGCACCAGCACCCGTGAACTTTGCAAGCATGCTCTTATTACGGTCCCACTTCCCCACAGAAACAAGATCTGGGAAGTTTTTGAAGCCTGCAGGATTATCCGTTTCTAAATTAAAAAAAAAAAAAAAAAAAAAAAAGAAAAACCAGAAAAACCTGTTATTCCTTGCGTAATCCAGTTTGGAGTTCAGAACAAAAGGCCAGGACAGCAGAGCTGTGAAACCTTTTTGATGCTATTACGAGACACGTTGAGACCTGCATTTTTCCTATTCAAACCCAACTCATTACGGTCATTACTCAGACATTCACTGTTCACATACACACAGAGAATCCCCGAGGAGATAGATTGCGTGTGCCTAAAATAAACTTCCAAAACTATCATCCTATACGAGGTAGCAAACTTTGCACGACTCGCAGTGCCAAAGAGACATCATGCAGCAAACGTCTGCGGCTGACACCAAGTGCGCTACCGTCGGAGGCCCTTCTCTACGCGCGCACACGACACCATGGGGGTGGGATCCAAGGCGAGCCGGGACAATACCAGCAACCCAGTACGCGCCGCTGCAGCCGGAGGGGTGGGGGTGCGGCACCGAACAAGCTTAGGGGATGGTGCAGCAGAGAGCGCCACAACCCAGAGAGGCCCAGTCAGTCCCCCGTCCCTGCAGTCACCCTCAGCAGCAGCGCCGCCACCCGCCCTGCCGCACACCCGGGCACCGCGCACCGGGTGTCCTCAGCTCACGGAGAGGGAGGGGGGGAAGGGAAGAAGAACCGCGCACAGAGCAAAGACGCTGCTACCTCCTCGTCCTCGTCGCTTATGGTACCGGGGAATTGCTTTGCCGACGATCTTTGGGAAGACAATAATGGCGCCACCAGACCGGACGACCCAGTACTCCGATACTTTCGTCAGGCAGGACAACGCCCAGTACCGTCTCCGCACTTCCTCCACTCGCCAAGCCCTCCACGGCTCCCATTGGACCGACAGATCGTAGCCGGCCGATCTCGCTTTTCGATTCGCTGCTTCGTCTGTCGTTTTCGCTTGTGCCCGCCCCCTTGGCCGGTCCGCCCTCGTCGAGCTGGTGCTTACCGACCTTGGCGAATCTGCGGAGGGATCTGCTCCGTGTAGTGCTGTGACAGTAAGGGCGGGCTGCGAGATCGCAGAAGACGCTGTAGTAGCTACAAGTACTGGTTATTGTTACTTGTTACCGCATCAAGTCCACCCCAAAGGTGCCTGTGCCTTTTTGGTGCTGCTCCCTCCAGTCAAATGACTGCTTTGGCCAGGGCAGGGCAGGCCTGGCCTTAACTTCTCAGGACATTTCACGGAACCAACCTAAGTTGCTCTACATCATTTCCTGAAAGCCCCACTTCCATTGCAGACATTTCTATGCTGCACAACTCCTGGAAGAAAATACAATAAAAAGTTTGTGTTTGGCACTACTGGCTTGAGGGCTCAAAATCAGATTTATGCTAAACTGTCTTTTAGAAAAATAGGCAATGCCCCCAAGGGTGGTCTGTGGTGCTTTGCACCCCCAGGGGCAGGGAGCACTTTGAGTGGTCTACAAAACCATCTTGTAACATATATAAACCCTGCTTTCCTCTATATTGGGCTAAGGCAATCCTTGGCCGCCTTTGCGGCAATAGCATGTTGTCCTATTTAGCAAAGCTGCTTTCCAGCCGATGGGCCTCCAGCATGTACTGGTGGATGGGGTAGTTCCTCCCCAGGTGCAGGACTTTAGTACATACAGCTTCCTCAGGTGGTTTCAAAACAGATAGTTTCCTACGATAGGAGGGACTTGGTTCCCTCAGTGCCTGCCTTGAGGTTCAGGGTCTCGAGAGATTGTGGGAAGAGTGATTGCCAGTGAAAATTGGGGAAAATAAATTGCCAAGTAAAACAACCTTCTCCTTGTTGCCTGTCACTAGATGTCCTGACTTATTTATCGGCAGGGGAAGTGAGAGGGATGTGATGTGCTTTCTTTAGTCTTCCTTTTCTGACCAACGCACCTCTGGAAGCCCATCTTATGATTCTTTCTATCCCTCGCCAAATTCAGCTCCAGCTGTGCCTTAGCTTTCCTCATCTCATCCCTACACACCTGGGCGGCATCTCTAGATTCTTCCCAGGATGCATGTCCCTTCTTTTGCTGCATATGTATTTCCTCCTTGTGCTTCAGCTCAACCAGAAGAGAAGGCTCTTACTCATCCACACTGGTCTTCTGCCTCTCTTGCCTGATTTCTTATGCATGGCAATCAAGAGCTATTTTGCTCTAAGAAAAACGCTCCTCAAGAACTGCCAGCTCCCTTCTGCTTCTTTATCATCCCTGAGGGCAGTTTCCTACAGGGTGCCATCCACTGGCTCTTTAAAGACCTGAAAGTTAATTGTCCTGAATTTCAGGGTCTTTACTCTTTGCCTGTGAGTGGGATGCTTCCAGTGGTTGAATTAAGAATGCTTTGTCGACCTTCTCTCCTTGATCAGGTGGCCTATAGTAGACATCAACCACAAGGTTTCCTTTGTTGGCTTGTGTGAGATGATGACCATTGATCCAGGCAAAAGATAAGGCTTACTATCTACAGCCTACACCATGTACCCTTCATATTGTCTTGGTTTAAAAGACAGGTGTCTGCCAAGGAAGGCAGGAACCTCCCTTGGAATGGAAAATGTGACCTCCTCCCCTCCAAGTTATTATAACTTTTAAATTACGGGGCTTTCAGGAAAAGATATGGGAAAAGGAATAACAGTTTTTTCCTAGAATAAATAGATATATAACAAGGCAAACAAACAGCTCCAAGAAAAAAACAAACCAGAAACCCAGTAACAGCCTTGTCTTGGTCGTTGAACACTTTCCCCTTTGGTGTAGCTATGGCCACAGCCGGCAGGGGTGCTATTGGCTCCCGGCCAGGCAGTGATGCCTTGTAGTGGCTACCTAAAACAGAGGCTAGACAAGATAAAGAGAATAAAAGCAGGTATTTATTAAGGGCCTTCAATAGGTACACCTTCGGCAGTCAAAAGCCTCCGAGAGGCTACAACCAAGATGGATGATGGTCGCAGGTTTTTCATACAGTTATAAGTTTAGTTCATTTACATATCAGGGGTTAATCCTCCAAGTACAGTTTTAGGTAATGAAGTAATTTACTCCAAGTTTGCTTCCCCCAAACTCACTTTTTTTTATACTTTTCGGGGCCTGAGACCGTAAGGTATCCCTGAGTCCCAGGCCTAGAGAGGAATTGTTTTGTCTGAATAAAATGGGAGAACAGTAGCTGACAGGCTATGGAGTATTAGAGTTATACACTAAAGCAGTACAGGATCTGAAAAATATAAAAGCTAAATACTAAGGCAGGGGCAATGATTCCCCCGCGGCTGCAGGGGATGCTGTGGCACGAGCTCAGCTGTCTCTCTTCACGTGGTAATGGCAGGCGATCCGGTGCGGGGGGCTTTCCTTTGCAAACTCACGGGAAGCAGCCAGTCTCAGTGCCACTCAGGAAACGGAATGGACTGCAGCAGGAAACTGACACGCGGTATAAAGACTCCACAACCTGTTAGAGTTGTAAAGTAGGTACGTATTTTATTCAGCGCCGGACGCAGGGGGAGAGCACCTTCCCAAATCCTGCGTACCTTTTTACAGCTTCTAATCACCTATTTATCTACAAAAAGCATGCATATTCTATAATGCCTATACATATTTATTACCTGTCCCCGCCTGTTCCCCGCTTCGTATGTAAATCAGTTGCGGCTGCGCAATCCGTCTCTTTTATTGAGGTGGTGGTCTTAATTTGAGTCTGGGGGCTTGAAAGGATGAAGTAAGAGGATTCTTCCTCACGTAAATTTTTGACCCTATGAGTTTTGCACATGCGTGTTCTTTCTTTTGCCGTGGTGGCCCCTTTTTATTACTCTAAGGTCATGAGTACTAGCACCTTACTGGTGCTAAGGTCACCACTATTTTGATAGTTACCAGATATCTTTCGAAGGGCCCCCTTCTCTTCAGCCTCCATTCCGTCCTTGGAGAACAGGATAATAAATCTTATTGTTTCATCTACTCTAAGTTGTTAACTCTTAAATTTCCTGTTTCAAAACCTTGGAAGCAGAAAGCTGGAATGGCAGAGTCTGGCACACCCAGAAGTGGCAAAAAAAATGTAGCAGAAACTCCGGGGTGTGCCAGAAGCCGCAGGGTGTCCATGTGTTGGGTTAAAGTGTAGCAAGAAACCCTGAAGCAGCAGCAGAGAACAGCGGGGATGGGCGGGGAATCGCTCCCCTGGATAGCTCATCGGCAATGGCTGGTCCAGGAATCGGGCTGCACAGAGGGATCGGCCCCGGCGTGGGGACGGCGGGTTCCCAGCACAGCACATGCCAACTCTGGGCTCCCAAGCAAGCAAAGGAGCAGAGAAGCAAGCCAGTAAGCTCCAGTCACAGTACTGAAGGAAAAAAGAAGAAAGAAAAGAAACGGGCAAAAACCACAAGGCAACAGTACCGCTCCACGTGGCCGTTGAGACAATCGTCTCACTGGAAGGAAGCAACTTCCCCTTGCACCCAACTCTCGCAGGAATCCCGAGCGGCACTCACCCATTGCAATACTCTTGGAGCCGGGGGGAGGAAAGTTGGGCAGAAAGGGGGGGGGGGGGGGTGACCACTTCCGGACACAAAACAAAAACAAAACCCAAAAAATGGGTATGGGATAAAAAACATTCCCAAGCCAATTATCTTTGCAGATGGGGATCTGTTGCATGTAGGTAAAACCTTACAAAAGGAAGGCCTTGTAAAATCATGGCTCAGGCCCCTTACTTTGGCTAAGTAGAAAAGGACTATGGGAAAGAGCTGAATTAGGGGGTAAAAAAACATGTTATATAACCATCACATGTTCATATCGTGGTGTATGGTGGTTGGTTAAATTATGTTTGTTGTGCTTTAAAACTATGTAACTGATAATGGGCTAACGGCTTAAAAAGTCTGGGATTTTGCAATAAAGCATCTCTCCTTTGCACCTGCCTGGGGACTCTTCGTCACTTTGGACCATCACCCACAGGGATCCATACAGCTGATGTAAAGAAAAGATGAGTTAACCTAAGGAGAATGTCTGGAGCATCTAGGATAGTCCTCTTTTGTCTCTGATGAACGGCATAGAACATAACAAAGTTGTATGACTGGAACTTTGAAGGACACCAAGGCCAAAAAAGTAACCTGTGCCTGATTAAGGGTCATTTAAGTATTAAAATACACACTCATACATATGCTAATAAGCTTAATGATGTACATGCTACCACATATATGATTATATTACTCAGTTCTCCACTTAGATCATGCTATACATAAGGAGGAGAAGATGCGGCTGTATATAAGGAGGGTAGAAATTTCAGCTAGTTAGGAGGACTTCCCAGAAGACCTTGGAGACAGATGGCAGGCTGCTCTCTTCTCCCTCCTCCCAAGCAGGGACACCTTCTTGGGAAGCTTCTGCAGACTATTACTACTACTATTATTATTATCATCATCATCATCATCATCATCATTATTACCTGGGTTAGCACAATGTTATTAGAGCCCTATCACATCTAGTACATGTCTCAACGGCAATTCTGAATCTATATTTCTGTAACTTCAAAAAAACGCGGTATTCGTGAATCTGTGCTCACAAAGGTTCTTAGAGAACGCAACCAGACTCATAGTGCTGAATTGGTTGTAATCAACAATTAAGCCTAACCCCACCCAGTCCCTCTGATCTCTGATGACCAGCTGGACTGCAAGAGGCTTTATTTTCTGACAAATTTCTTATTGTTAATGCAACAGCTTGCCCTCTAATTTTCACCCATTAGCTCTCAACCTGTTGATCACTGTCTTTCAAAGACAGCTTTGTGCAGTCAAGCCCTCTTATCTTCAGTTTACATAGAGGGCAACCCCTGCCTCTCCTTCCTTATGACGAATTTATAGCCATCGATTGCAGAGCTGCAGTCGTTTGAGTTGTCCCACAACATTCCTACTATAGTAATTACATTGTCAACTTTCTAGCTGCACAATGGTTTCCAGTTCCTCTTTCTTAAGTGTACTGCATGCATTGGTACAGAGGCACTTCAGTTGGGCTGTTAACCATGTAACTTTTTTTGAGGATCAAGCCCCAATTCCTTTGTGGCCTTTCTCAGATTTTCCCCTCTTGGTTCCCAATGTATTAGTAGCACCTAGCTCTTCTCTGTTGCTCAAAACTCCATCTCCTTTCCCTGCTCAGTCTTGTTTGAAGCCCTCCTTGTAACTCTAGCCAGCTTGCTGGCAAAGACCCTGCTGCACAACTTGGTTGCATGCATCCCATCAGCTCCCAAGAGCCCCGGCTTCTCAAAGGTAGACCCAGGATCATAGAAGCCAAAACCTTGAATATGGCACCAGCTATGCAGTCAGGCATTGAGCTGTTCAGTTTGTCTCCTCCTTCCTGGACCCCTTTCTCAGACAGGACACCAATAGAGGAGACAATCACATGTGCTCCTGATCCTTTTAACATCACTCCAACAGACATAATAGATTCCTAAGAGGGTTCTAAATTTCCTCATCAGACCCTACATGGAAGAGCAGGAGCAGCTGATTATCTGTATGTCCTGGTTTGAAGGACAGGTGTCTGTTAAGGAAGGCAGGAGCCTCCCTTGGAATGGGAAACTGTAACCCCTCTCCCTCCGAATTATTATAAATTTGAAATCAAGAGGCTCTCAGGCAAAGATATGGGAATAGGAATAACAGTTCTTTACTAATATCTAAAACAAGGATAACAAATAACAACAACTATAACGTTGACCAACAAACAGAACTAGAAACCCAGTGGCAGCCTGCTCGGCTTCAGGCACCTTTTCCTTTTGGTGCAGTTCCAGTCACAGCCTGCAGGGGCGCTCTGGGTGTGATGATTCCCCGGTGGCTGCAGGGGGCACTCTGGGTGTGATGATTCCCTGGTGGCTGCAGGGGGCGCTCTGGGTGTGATGATTCCCCAGTGGCTGCAGGGGCGCTCTGGGTGTGATGATTCCCTGGCGGCTGCAGGGGGTGCTCCGGCGTGAGCTCAGGTAGCACACGGCAATGGCGGCTGCCCGAGGCAGGGAAGAATGGAGGAGAGCTTTTGTTCCACAGACCCTCAGGGGGCAGCTGGTGTCAGTGCCTCAGCAGAATCCTCAGACACAGGGAGCTGGGATGGTAAGAGGTCCCGACGTGCAGGGAGAGCCCCGCTACAATGTAGCAAAGAAACTCGGAGCGGCGAGGAGGAGCGGGGGAGAGACAGGCTGGTGGCAGGCAGCTCCCGATGGGGCAGAGAGGAAAAGACTCACAGCAGACAGACCGGCAGCTCCGTGCTGGCTTCTCAGGGGGCCGTGGGTTCAGCAGACAGCAACTCCGACCGTCCAGCTGCAAGGGTCCCCAGCAAGAGAGCCTGACCTCCCCCCTGCCCTTGCTTTTCAGTCTCCAAAATCTTGCGTTGTTAAGCCCTGCTTCCATGAGGGCAATTCTGCCGCACCCTGCCAAGGAGAAAAGCCCCTAGCCTTGTGCTTTGTTCTCTTAAGTACTCAGCAATTAGCTCAGTCATTTGTTGTAAAGTTTTATAATATTTTTCGGTGTAATACCTACTCGTCCTCCGATCCCAGGCACGGTGCCTCTGCTCGGTGGTTGCCTTCCTCACCACTGTGCTACCTCAACCCCCTGTCCGTTAGGATGAGAGCCGAGGGAACCCCGAGGATTCCACACAGGGAGGAAGGCGTGGAGGGTCGTCTTGGGTTTGGTTCAGGAGGAATCACAAAGGCAGGAGCGACTCTAAGCTTCAGGCAACAGAGAAGTTTATTCCCTGGAACCCCAAAGTCAAAAGAGCCCCGACTAGCTCTCGACAGCAACTTATGTAGTACAATAAACAACCAATCAGGGTAAAGGCTTGGGGTGGGATTAAGGTGGGAGCTTTCAACAGCAGCAAATAATATAGAAACAGGGGAGTGGTTTGGGGATAACAACAAATCATAAACAGGGGTACAGAGAACTTTCCAGAACAACTGTCAATCACCTGTGTGATAGACAAATAACATATTCAATAGGAACAAGGGGTGTCAACTTTGGGTGTTAACTGGGGTGTGACTACAACCAGGCTAAACCATGGATGTTTTTATAGCAGGGGGGCGACTCCCCGATGGACCAATCCACCAGGAAGTCCTCAAGCCCCTAGGTCTCGTTTCTATATTGACAACTGCCACATCTCCCCCTTTTCTTTTATTTAAAAAAGCCCGTTGTACTAACGATACTAGAATATTTTTAAGCAACCAAACATACTTAACACGATAACGATGACGATTAGGATCCATAAAATAGATTTCAACAAGTCCATGCCCCATTTTGAAATGCCCCAGTCACTCATTAGATGGTCCAACCAGTCTTTACTTTCAGTCCTTAGTTGAGTGAATTGTCCTTGCAGTTCTTGTAGCGTTGCATGGATGCTTTTTGAATGGGATGATAAGTTCATACAACACATCCCTTCAAAGTCCTCGCACCCGTGCCCGTGTGCGAGGAGGAGAAAGTCAATCGCCGCCCTGTTCTGCAGGGTGGCGTGCCTAGTAGTGTCCTTATCTTCCAGCAGCTGGGTCAATGCCCAGGACGTGAGGTTGGCTTGTCTGCCAAGCCAACACTCTAAATGGCCTAATTCCCCCAAGGCCTTAGCTGCCGCCACCCAGGGCACGAATATGGAGGCAGCCACCCTCTTTGAAAAACTCCAATGTTCAACAGCCGAATTGCAACTTTCGTCCCAAATTCTGAGTGATCTTTTTTGACGGGTCAGATTATAGAATTTTCTCCATTCAAGAATTTGGGTCTTGTTGGGGGTCATGAGGGTGAGTTGGCCCCACGTGCATGGGCCACCTGAAAGACGGGACGGTATCCCAGCCCAGACTCTATCTCCACAGATTAAGAATACGCCAGAGGGGAGAGTCTTCGGGACGGGCGTGGACTTGGACCGTTTGAGGACAGATCTCGTGGTATAGTTACACCAATTTTCAAGACTGTACACTGATCTTTTTAGGGGATGCACATCCTGGTATGGAATTTTATCATATCCTCCAAATATTTTAGCATCTTCCCACTTAGGGAAGTAGTCAAAATTGATACAAAAGTCAGCTTTGGAGGACCCCAACAGTGCCAATTCTTGGGGCTCCTCTGGTGCATGGGGAAGGGTCCTCATCCACGCATCCCAGTTGTCAACAGGTTCGGGCCTTTTACCTGCGAAGGAGGTGTCATTCATTCGCAGGGGGATACCTACTAGGCAGGTCGACATGGGATCTGAAGTTGCACCCATACTCAAACACATGCTGTCTTGGTTTAGGGCTTTGGCTAACGTGATCCAGATATTCTCTTGTGGCTGTTGTACAAGCCATCCTTCGATTCGGGGCAGGACGTTCAGCATCACCCACATCAGGGCCATGATGACTCCCGTGGTTTTCATTGTCATGGATCCTTTAAATCTACTATCAAAACAAACATGAATAAACTTTTGAATCAAACCAAAACAATTTTTCAATTTTTCTGATTCTTTTCAACTCCTCTCCGCCTCCCCCTTTTCTTTTACTTAAATTAGGATACAAGGTGGGATAGGGTTATTACGGGACTGTTAGGTTGGGATATAAACAAGGAGAATAAGGTAAGTGAAGGGATATGGGGTTGGAACACAGGGTAGTCTTAGAGGGAGTGTCGTAGAGGGGTTAATCATAAACTATGGCTTCTCTGTCTGGTATTCGCTGGTCGCTGATCGGTACACGTCATATCAGGTAAGTCCTTTCCCTTTCCATTTCTCCTTTTTCTTCTTTTCCATGCGACTGATGGATTGTTGTCGCTCTTATCCTTGTCTTTCCCACGATCCTCCACATACGGCTTCACATTTTTTGCCGGAATCCACCGCGGACCGCCTGGGGTGGAGACACATGCATACCCCCTCCCCCAGACGATTAACGGTGCGGGACCTAAAATTTGATGACTCTGCGGATCCTTAAACAGCACCGGCGGTCTTTCTGTCAATTTGGAATTTGTCGAATTCATGAAATGCCGGAAGACGGGGGGAGTTGGCTCACTATCAGAGCAATTTAAAAAATTTAACGTAAACAGAGCCTTGCAGAGGCGCTCAACGGGCGACTTCTCTCCTGCCTCTCCCCGCTGCTGTGTAAGGATGCGTTTAATATCTTGATGTTTCCTCTCAACTAACGCTTGT
Source organism: Eopsaltria australis (assembly GCA_034509425.1). NCBI lineage: Eukaryota > Metazoa > Chordata > Aves > Passeriformes > Petroicidae > Eopsaltria > Eopsaltria australis. The sequence goes on from JAVTVJ010000559.1 coordinate 179,102, forward strand.
CCCGACGGAGAATGTGGAATTCCGGTCGTATGTTCTACTCCCCAGTTTTGAAAAAACTGACGCAAGGAGGCAGATACATACGCCGGTCCGTTGTCTGTTTTAATCTGTTTTGGAATTCCCAAAACTGCAAATGCCATAGTAAAATGTTTTTTGGCATCTCTCGCCTTCTCTCCGGCATGAGCCGAGGCGAAGAGAGCGCCTGAAAATGTGTCTACTGACACGTGTATATATTTCAACTTCCCGAAAGGTGTAAAATGGGTGACATCTGATTGCCAAATCTCATTGGAGTTCAACCCCCTAGGGTTGACTCCTGCGTTGAATGTAGGTATTTGATAGGACTGACATGATGGACATGTGGCCACTATTGCCTTAGCTTGCTCCAAGGATAGGTGAAACATCCTACGGAGTGCTGGCGCATTCTGGTGAAAGAATTGATGGCTAAGGCGAGCCTGTGCGAATGTGTCAGGTACGGTACACTTCATCACAGGCATCGCCAGAGCATCGGCTCTCGCATTGCCTTCAGATATAAAACCTGGCAAGCCAGAATGTGATCTTACGTGCATCACAAAATATTGATGCTGGCGGTGGGACAATAACATTACGAGCCGCGCAAGCAAACCAAATAATTTTTTATTTGGGACCTCTCTCAGTAAGGAATGCTCTGCTCTAGAAACTACTCCTGCCACATATGCCGAATCGGTTACGAGGTTGAGTGGCAGTTCCTCAAACCTCTCAAACACTCTAACTACAGCAGCTAGTTCAGCTATTTGAGGGGAACCCTCAACTATCTGAACTTCTTCGTCCCACTGGAGGGTCTCTGGATCTCTCCAAGTCAACACCGACTTATGAGAAGAGCCAGAGCCATCTGTAAAAACTGTTAGAGCATTCTTAATTGGTGTTTTACTTTGAGCCACATCAGGAGCCAATTTAAACTCAGTATTGAACAATTGGTGTTTTAGCTTTTGGTTGCCAATTTGGCCTGAGTAATTTTCGAGGGCAAGCTGGAGGTCCTCACTTTCTTGGAGCACTTCTTCAAAACTATTCTGCTTCCAAGGGACTTGGATGTACGCAAAATCACATCCTGCTAGTACACGGAGCCGGTGCCGAGCCTTAATGATCAGCTCGGCCACCAGTTCCTGTGGCCTTGTTATTGTCTTGGACGATGTGTGAGGCAAGAAAATCCACTCCATGATTAGGAGCGACTCCTTGACCCCCTCGTCCCACTGAAAAATGAGACCATAATACCTTGGTGTCTTTCCCAGTACCATAAATCGGTACGGGAGAATCGGGTTAATTCTGTGTGCGTGTTTTGTGGAGATCGTAAACATTACCTTCTTGATGACCTGTTCGGCCTCTGGTGTCACGGCTATTGGGGCGTCTAGGGCTTGTCCTCCTCGTAGCAGCTCAAATAAAGGTGACAACTCTGAAGTTTTCAGTCCGAGGAGCGGCCTGATCCAGTTTATCGATCCACACAGTTGATGAAGTTCGCGCAAAGTTGACGGATGCTGCTCTAACTTCAGCAACTGCGGTGTTACCGTTGTCTCCTGGATCTTCATTCCCAAGTACTTCCAAGGTGGCATCCTCTGTATCTTTTCGGGATGTACTTGCATTCCCACGTCCTCGATGGCCTTGACAACCTCCTTTAAGGCAGAGTCTAGAGTCTCTCGGTTAGGTGAGCACACTAATACATCGTCCATATAATGATAAATCTTTGACTGTGGAAAGGTTTTCCTAACCGGGGAGAGCACCTCCGAGACATACCATTGGCAAATTGCTGGGGAATTTTTCATTCCTTGAGGCAATACGAGCCAATGATAATGTCTCATCGGTGCCTCCCGGTTTATGGAAGGCACTGAAAATGCAAATTTCGGCGCGTCGTCAGGGTGCAAAGGAATACTAAAAAAGCAGTCCTTAATGTCTATTATAGCTAGAGGCCAATTCCGCGGTAACATTGCAGGTGATGGGAGACCTGGTTGGAGGGGGCCCATTTCCTCCATCACTTTGTTCACTGCTCTTAGATCTTGTAGCAGCCGCCACTCGTTCTTTTTTGGTTTTTTGATAACAAAAACTGGAGTGTTCCAGGGGCTGGACGATGGCACAATGTGACCCTTAGCCAGTTGTTCGGCAACAAGGTCTTCTAGGGCGCGCAACTTCTCTCCTCTGAGGGGCCACTGCTCCACCCTCACCGGTGTGTCAGTGAGCCACTTGATAGGTGGGGTGGAGCGCGCCGCAGTGGCCCCGACTAGAAATTCTGGGGTGTAAAAGGAATTTCTAGTCTCGCACCCCATTGTGCCATCGCGTCCCTTCCCCATAACGTAAAACCTGAGGGGACAATATAGGGTTTTACGCAAGCTACCCGTCCTTCCGGACCCTCAATGGAGATGTTTGTGAGGCTCCTTTTGGGGGTAATTTGGCCACCCACTCCAACTAAGTTTCCTGGGGAAGGTTTTGTTCCCCATTCTGCTGGCCATTCTGTCTCTGCTATAACAGTGACGTCGGCGCCTGTATCTAGCATTCCCACTCGATCTATTTCGGAATGCCCGTTTCGCAGTCTACATTGAAAAACAGGCTTGTCTTTTCCCACAACACTTGTCCACCACACACACGGTGTGCGAGCATTTCTAGGTATATTCTCGGGCAGCACAATCGCTTGTGCCAGCCAGGTACCTTTTGGAAGAAACCATGGTATGTGGTTGGGTTGTATGGTCACTGCAATGTTCTTCCCCGGTGTGTAAGTCTTAACTTCAGGAATCACAAAGATCCCCGGTGGACTCTTATTGGAGTCACCAATAATTAATACAGTCACGGGTGTCATGGGTGGATTTTTAACTGTCGCAGGAACACGTTGGGTGTCATCACGCGTTATATGTTCAACAAAAGCACTCACCAATTGGAGTCTCTCAAATGGTGTAGGCGATGAGTCTCCTGGATAAAGCTGTTGGTGTTGGATGTTTCTAGGCTCTAATGGTGTAGTGTCGTCAGAGGTAGCAGTCCTTAATTTGTTGAAGGAGCGCGAGGCTGCTTCGCGCTCCCATCCTGGTTTCCCGACCAGTAGGGTGATGGTGTTTGAGGGATCCACCATGGCATCGTTGGTGGGTACCATCCCCACGGCGGAGGATTTGGTGGCGCTTGCGGTTGTGGTGCTGGTGGGAAAGACTTGGCAGAATTGCTAGCTTGAGTCTTATTCTTATTTAGTTTTGGTTTTTTACAGTCCTTTGCGAAATGTCCAGTTCCATTACAATTGAAACACTTTTGTTCTTGTTGACCTGCATTTGTCTTTGATGTCTCCTTAGTATATTGAGTTTCTACTGGATATGTCACTTTACATTTATGTCCACACATTTTTGATTCATTCCCTGGTACACGTGGTTTAATTTGTGCACACTTTTCTGTAATTTGCTCAATCGTTGGTGGGGGGTCAATGGGAAACATCTCAATAACTCGTTTACACTGTTCATTCGCATTTTCTTTAGCTAATTCAGTTAGCATTTCTCTCAGCATCACTGGATTGCTGATAGCTTTACTCATCGCCTCCCTGAGGCGATCCACAAAGGCTGTGAAATTCTCATCCGGGCCTTGCCGGATCGTTGTGTAACTAACTGGAGGCCCCATGTCAATAGACATGGTAAACAAAATGTTTTTTGCTGCTAACTGTACATCCCTTAGTATTTCCTCGGGAATGTTATTTGCTTGGTCACGAGGTTTGGATTGATTCCCCTCCCCCACAAGATGGTCTATAGTAATATTGGCTTTATTTGGGTCACCTTTATATGATTCAAGCAACTTTGTTAATTCTCTTCTCCATCTTTTGTCCCATATCCAGTAGTGACTCTCAACTAAAAGACTTGACATCAGCGTTTTGATGTCATCAGGTACTAAGACAGATGTTTTAAAGGTTGCATTTATAAGTCCTTTAAAATATGCTGAATCTCTTCCAAATTCTTTTGAGGCTTTACAGATTTCTTTTATTCGTTTGTTGTGGGAGAGGCTCCCATCTGGGATTGGCACCTGTCCTATTGTATGTCACTGGTGCTACAATGGGTGTGGGCAAGGCTGCTGCCAAGGCTTGTTGGCTATAGGCTTCAGGCACACCCCCTTCCGGTGTAGACCCGTGGGAACCGAAAGCCTGGGCGTGGGAAAGTGGAAGGGGGGCGGGGTTCCCAGGGGAGGAGACAGGGAGGTGGGCGGGGTGCGCGACGGCAGGGGTGGAGGGTGTTGGGGGGTGGAGCTGGGAAGGAGGGAGGAGACCCGTAGGATTGACATCGCCGGCCGCAGAGGGTGGGACCGACGCGTGACCAATCGATGCCAAGGGGGTAGGGCTAGGGAAGGGGGTTAGGGGGTTCCCGCCGCGATCTCCCGCGCATGCGCCCTGAATTCCGCATTGCGGCAAAACTAATTCAACGGTATACCGTGGCGCAGTGAAAATTCCCCTGCCGCCATCTCCCGATGGCGCAGTAAGAATTCCCCCGCCGCCATTTCCCGATGGCGCAGTAAGAATTCCCCCGCCGCCATCTCCCGATGGCGCAGTAAGAATTCCCCCGCCGCCATCTCCCGATGGCGCAGTAAGAATTCCCCCGCCGCCATCTCCCGATGGCGCAGTAAGAATTCCCCCGCCGCCATCTCCCGATGGCGCGGGTTTAAATTCTATTAAACTATTATAACGTGGGGAGGGACACACAACCGGTGCAACTGGGGACGGAGGGAAAGGAATAAGGGCTGGGGTGGGATCTGTCTTGGGTGGATCCGTCCCAGGACAGAAGGGGTCAGTGGGATCACGAACAGAATCAGAGCTTCTGTGGCTCCGGATTTCTCCCTCACGCTGCTCGCTAATGAGGGGTATCCTGCCGTTTTCCACACCGGAGGGAAGAGGGATCGGGTTAGTGGCATTAGGTTCACTTTTCGGAGAAGGGGGAACAGCTTTATCTAAACCAGAACTCTTCTCCCCGTTGTTAGATAAAACTCGATAAATCGCGATTTGTAACCCGAAAAATTTCTGAACTGCAAATCGCCCCTCGCTGTCACATTCGTTTAGTTTAAATCCTACACGATCCCAAAATTCTAAAGTAAAAACCTCTTTTGGTGCTTCAAAAGAAACATTTTCGATTACCCACTTTACAAATTTCCGTAATAACTTTTTGTCAAATTTTTCCCCTGAAGTAACTAACTGAACTTTTAAACCATAATAAATAAATGAAAGCTCCTTTTCCCTCTTAGCAAGGTGGTTCCCCATCCTTACTATAGAAGAAAACTCCCCCACCTTAAACTTAAAAAAAACCGGCGGAACAAAGTCCGAGCACTCACTTGCTCTGCGAATTCTTCTCCGAATTCTTTTTCGCCGGCTTCTTCAAATTCCCCTCTCTTCTCGAGGGTCCCCTCTCTTGTCGAGGGCAAACCGCCAAAAGAAATCCAAAGAAATGGGGGGGCCTTTGTGGAGTGAGCTGCTTTCCCGCTCCCGGAGCCGGGGGTCGCAGCTCGACCTGCAGAAGCTGCTTTCTTAAACGAAAGGCAGCTCCAGAGGGAGTGGCCCGCAACGGCGTCTTCGCTGCTGGTAGCGAGCTGTCTTTCGTGGTTCCTCCAGGAACCACTCACGTTGGGCGCCAACTGTAAAGTTTTATAATATTTTTCGGTGTAATACCTACTCGTCCTCCGATCCCAGGCACGGTGCCTCTGCTCGGTGGTTGCCTTCCTCACCACTGTGCTACCTCAACCCCCTGTCCGTTAGGATGAGAGCCGAGGGAACCCCGAGGATTCCACACAGGGAGGAAGGCGTGGAGGGTCGTCTTGGGTTTGGTTCAGGAGGAATCACAAAGGCAGGAGCGACTCTAAGCTTCAGGCAACAGAGAAGTTTATTCCCTGGAACCCCAAAGTCAAAAGAGCCCCGACTAGCTCTCGACAGCAACTTATGTAGTACAATAAACAACCAATCAGGGTAAAGGCTTGGGGTGGGATTAAGGCGGGAGCTTTCAACAGCAGCAAATAATATAGAAACAGGGGAGTGGTTTGGGGATAACAACAAATCATAAACAGGGGTACAGAGAACTTTCCAGAACAACCTGTCAATCACCTTTGTGATAGACAAATAACATATTCAATAGGAACAAGGGGTGTCAACTTTGGGTGTTAACTGGGGTGTGACTACAACCAGGCTAAACCATGGATGTTTTTATAGCAGGGGGGCGACTCCCCGATGGACGAATCCACCAGGAAGTCCTCAAGCCCCTAGGTCTTGTTTCTATATTGACAACTGCCACAATTTGTCTTAGCAACCCATGGGAGAAAAAATTCCTGAGGAAAAGAATTAAATCCAACCTCCAACATTCTCCACTCCAAATTTTTTTTTTCCCATGCAAACACCTTACATCAAATTTAAACCTTCGAAGCATATACATACATGCAGATACAGATACAACCACAGTGCCATAAGTAGTTCACCCTAAAACAAGATCTCCTTGAGGTATGCATCGGGTCTCTCCATCCCTTTGCATCACCCACCAGGTGCAGCCTGGTCCCTGAGCAAAGACAACCCCCCGGATGGGATTGTCTTTACTTGAGGCAGAGTTTACCCAAACAGTCTTTCCCAGCATACCTCTCATGTGTACTACTGGAACCTTATCTCCATCTGTTGTTCGCAAGGGGTCAGAGTGGGCAGGCCCTGCTCAGTTGGAGGATCTTCGGGTGTTCACTAACCATGTGGCCTTTGCTAAATTAGTCTCCCAGTTCTTGAACGTCCCCCCACCCAGTGCTTTCAAGGTGGTTTTAAGCAGGCCATTGTACCGTTCAACTTTCCCAGCTGCTGGTGCATGATAAGGGATATGGTACACCCACTCGATGCCATGTTCCCTAGCCCAGGTGTTTATAAGGCTATTTTTTAAATGAGTCCCATTGACAGATTCAATTCTCTCTGGGGTACCATGTCTCCAGAGAACCTGTTTTTCGAGGCCCAGGATGGTGTTCCGGGCAGTGGCATGAGGCACAGGGTAGGTCTCCAGCCATCCTGTGGTGGCTTCTACCATTGTGAGAACGTAGCGCTTGCCTTGGCGGGTCTGGGGCAGTGTGATGGAATCAATCTGCCAAGCCTCTCCATACTTATATTTGGACCACTGTCCACCATACCATAGAGGCTTTACCCGCTTGGCCTGTTTGATCGCTGCGCACGTCTCACAATCATGGATCACCTGGGAGATACTGTCCATGCTTAGGTCCACCCCTCGGTCTCGTGCCCACTTATAGGTGGCATCTCTGCCCTGGTGGCCTGAGGCATCATGGGCCCATCGGGCTAGGAACAACTCCCCTTTGTGTTGTCAGTCTAAATCTATTTGTGCCACCTCTATCTTTGCGGTGTGATCTACCTGCTTGTTGTTCTGGTGTTCTTCGTTAGCTCGGCTCTTAGGGACATGGGCATCTACATGGCGGACCTTTACGGGTAGCTTCTCTACCCGAGTGGCAATGTCTTTCCATTCATCAGCTGCCCAGACTGGTTTTCCTCTACGCTGCCAGTTGGCCTTTTTCTACCTTTCCAGCCAACCCCACAGAGCATTGGCTACCATCCACGAATCTGTGTAGAGACAGAGCTTTGGCCACTTCTCTCTCTCAGCAATGTCCAGGGCCAGCTGAACGGCTTTGAGTTCAGCAAATTGGCTCGACCCACCTTCTCCTTCAGTGGCTTCTGCAACCTGTCGTGTGGGGTTCCACACAGCTGCTTTCCACTTCCGGTTCATCCCTATGATGCGACAGGAACCGTCAGTGAAAAGGGCGTAGCACTTTTCTTCATCTAGCAGTTGATTGTATGGCGGAGCCTCCTCAGCCTGGGTCACTTGTTCTTGCTCCTCTTCATCAGTGAGGCCAAAGCTTTCACCTTCTGGCCAGTTCGTAATTATTTCTAGGATCCCAGGGCGGTTCGGATTTCCAATGCGGGCGCGCTGTGTGATAAGTGCGATCCACTTACTCCATGTGGCATCGGTGGCGTGGTGGGTAGAGGGAGCCTTTCCTTTAAACATCCACCCCAGCACTGGTAGTCGGGGTGCCAGGAGGAGTTGTGCTTCAGTGCCAATTACCTCCGAGGCCGCTTGAACTCCTTCATAGGCGGCCAAGATTTCCTTCTCTGTGGGGGTGTAGTTGGCTTCAGACCCTCTGTAACTCCGGCTCCAGAATCCCAGCGGTCGGCCTCGAGTCTCTCCAGGCACCTTCTGCCAAAGGCTCCAGGACAAGCCCTTGTTCCCTGCTGCAGAGTAAAGCACATTCCTCACCTCTGGTCCCGTCCTTACTGGGCCAAGCGCTACCGCGTGAGCGATCTCCTGCTTGATCTGGGCAAATGCTTGTTGCTGTTCAGGGCCCCAGTGAAAATCGTTCTTCTTGCGGGTGACCAGGTAGAGAGGGCTCACAATCTGGCTGTACTCTGGAATGTGCATTCTCCAAAAGCCTATGGCCCCTAGGAAAGCTTGTGTTTCCTTTTTGTTAGTTGGCGGAGACATCGCAGTGATCTTATTGATGACCTCCGTGGGAATCTGGCGCCGTCCATCTTGCCATTTTACCCCCAGGAACTGGATCTCTCGAGCAGGTCCCTTGACTTTGCTCTTCTTGATGGCAAAACTGGCTTCCAGGAGGATCATGATGATCTTCTCTCCTTTCTCAAATACCTCTGCTGCCGTGTTCCCCCACACAATGATGTCATCGATGTATTGGAGATGCTCTGGGGCCTCACCCTTTTCCAGTACAGCCTGGATCAGACCAGGGCAGATCGTGGGGCTTTGCCTCCACCCCTGGGGTAGCCGATTCCAGGTATATTGCACACCTCTCCAGGTGAAGGCAAACTGGGGCCTGCACTCTGCTGCCGGAGGGATGGAGAAAAACGCATTGGCAATGTCAATGGTGGCATACCATTTTGCTGCCTTGGACTCCAGCTCGTACTGGAGCTCTAGCATGTCTGGCACGGCAGCACTCAATGGTGGAGTCACTTCATTCAAGCCACGATAGCCCACAGTCAATCTCCATTCCCCGTCAGACTTGCGCACAGCCCAGATGGGGCTGTTGAAGGGTGAGTGGGCTTTACTGACCACTCCTTGGCTTTCTAGGTCGCGGATCATCTTGTGGATTGGGATCACGGCGTCTCGATTGGTCCGGTACTGCCAGCGGTGAACTGTCGAGGTGGCAATTGGCACTTGTTGCCCTTTTACTCTCAGGAGTCCCACTGCATTTGGATTTTCCGATAGTCCAGGCAAGGTGTTCAGTTGCCTGATGCCCTCTGCCTCCACAGCTGCTATTCCGAAAGCCCACCTGAGTCCCTTTGGGTCTTTGTAATAGCCATTCCGGAGGAAGTCTATGCCCAGAATACATGGGGCTTCTGGACCAGTCACAATGGGGTGTTTCTGCCACTCCTTCTCGGTCAGGCTCACCTCGGCTTCCAACAAAGTTAATTGTTGCGATCCCCCTGTCACCCCGGCAATAGAAACAGGTTCTGCCCCCACATGTCTCGATGGAATTAAGGTACACTGCGCACCAGTATCAACTAACGCTTCATATTTTTGTGGCTCTGATGTGCCAGGCCATCGGATCCACACTGTCCAAAAGACCCGTTTTTCCCATGCCTCTTCCTGGCTAGAGGCAGGGCCCCTCTAGCCCTGGTTATCATTTCTTTCCTGGGCATACATAGTAGAGGTCCCCTCGAGGGGATCTAACAGATTGTCCTCCTTTCCATAATATCTGGCATCTTGGTCACGGGAGGCTGAGGCTACCTTCACTTTAGTAGACCCCCTGCCTCGGTTAGTATTTCCCTACTTGAGTTGCTGTACCCGTGCTGCCAGGGCAGCAGTGGGTTTCTTATCCCACTTCCTCATGTCTTCTCCGTGGTCACACAGGAAGAACCACAGCTCAGATCGTGGGGTGTACCCTCTCTCCCTGGCTGGGGGGCGCTGGGCTCTGACTTTGGGGCTTGTGACTCGCACTGGTGCCGCACTCATCAACCTCATCTCCTCCCTCACCTCCCTCATCATCTCCTCTCTGAGGTCTTTGACCACAGCAGAGACCTGAGCCTGCATTGGGCCACTGATCATACTATCATAATTCCTGAGTTTGGTGGCTATGGAACCCACTGTCTCTCGGTTGTCATCAGCATTAATTGTTGCAATGAAGACGGTGTGTTGGGAGGGCCCTAGCTTTGACAGGTTCCACAACATTTGCCCTGTACACTTGACCTTGTCGGGGTCATTATCATGTTGTCCATCCCTCCCAAAGAGTACCTCCAATACTGCCACTTCCCTCAGCTGTTGGATTCCCTCCTCAAGAGTCTTCCATGGTCTTCTATGATGGTACTCCTGCATTCTCTCCCCGTTGACAAACCTCTCTTACACTTATTAAAAGCCGTTCCCAAGGAGACAGGGGCCTGTCGTCTCTTCCATATACCTGATCCACCCCCGAGTCATGGGTCAGGGGTCCCAGCTGCCTTGCCTCAGCACTATCCAGCTGCACGCCCATACCCATAAGGTCCCAGACCCGAAGTAACCAGGTTGTAAAAGGCTCATGACCCCGTCGCACAATGACTTTCCGTAGATTACGGAGACTGTCATACCCCAGAGACTCGGTAGTGATTTCAATCCTTGGCCTCCCTACTGGTTGAGAGGGCCCTGCTTCCCCATCATTACTCACTGGCTGCTCTGGTTTGACCTTAGTCTTCCTCTTTTCCACAGGGGCAACTGCTGCTGGCTGTGGCTGCCCTTCTGATCTGACTGGAGCCTGAGCGGTTATAATGTCCCTGGGTTCCCCTGCTGCCCCATTAGACTCTCCCTCTTTGGGGTAGGGGAAGGGTTTCCCACCAGCTGGGCAAGTGTATTCCTTCAGCATTTGACCCATCTCATGCATCTCCTTCACCAGGACTCCCACCCCATCCGGGTGGGTTGTTTCTGAGGTGGGTTGTGGGGCTGGGTTAGACTCTGTAGCAGCATCTCTAGTGTCTGGGGCCATGTCAGGTTCTGGGATGGTGTCTCTAGTCTCTGGGGCTATGTCAGGTACTGAGGCCTCATCTCTGTTGTCTGAGGTAGGTGTCAGGGTGGTTATCCAAGTCAGACCTCCTTTATCCCTGAATGCTAAATAGAGCAGGCCTATCAGCAACACCAGCCACTGTATGATATCATTCGCATTTAGAGAAGATCTGAACCCTTCAAAGATTGGTGGAATAGGCCCAAAAAGCTGGGTGAAGGGTTGTGGGAAAATTTCTTTTGGTGTCACTTCCTCGCAGTAAGTACCATTATTAAAGTAACCCTGAAAACATGTCATTAATGTGTGGTAGCTCTGAATCCACATGCCTGCCTTCCAGAGGAAGTTGAAAATCCCTGAATTCCTCACCTTATTGACCCATGACACAAACTGTATAACAGCCACTGTAGCCTTAGTTATAGGGCCCATGTTTAGATATGGGGCTGCAAATGGGAGAGAAACAGCTGTGAGCACTTGCCATACGAACCGGAATAAGCTAGACCACATGGTGCAACCTAATGAGGTTCCTATATCCAGCACACAAAAACTGCGTTAATCAAGAACTGTTATCCTTTTTTCTCTCAAGGCCCTCGAGCCCCATCGTTGGGCGCCAAAATCTGTCCTGGTTTGAAGGACAGGTGTCTGTTAAGGAAGGCAGGAGCCTCCCTTGGAATGGGAAACTGTAACCCCTCTCCCTCCGAATTATTATAAATTTGAAATCAAGAGGCTCTCAGGCAAAGATGTGGCAATAGGAATAACAGTTCTTTACTAATATCTAAAACAAAGCTAACAAATAACAACAACTATGACATTAACTAATAAACAGAACTAGAAACCCAGTGGCAGCCTGCTCGGCTTCAGGCACCTTTTCCCTTTTGGTGCAGTTTCAGTCACAGCTTGCAGGGGGCGCGCTGGGTGTGATGATTCCCCAGCGGCTGCAGGGGCGCTCTGGGTATGATGATTCCCCAGCGGCTGCAGGGGGTGCTCCGGTGTGAGCTCAGGTAGCACACGGCAATGGCGGCTGCCCGAGGCAGGGAAGAATGGAGGAGAGTCTTTGTTCCACAGACCCTCGGGGGGTGGGGGAAGGGGGGGGGGGGCGCAGCTGGTGTCGGTGCAGCAGGCTGGTGTCGGTGCAGCAGCAGGATCCCCGGACACAGGGAGCTGGGACGGTAAGAGGTCCCAGCGTGCAGGGGGAAACCCCACTACAATGTAGCGAAGAAACTCGGAGCGGCGTGGAGGAGCGGGGGGAAGAGACAGGCTGGTGGCAGTCAGCTCCCGATGGGGCAGAGGGCAGAGACTCACAGCAGACAGACCGGCAGCTCCGTGCTGGCTTCTCAAAGGGCTGTGGGTTCCGCAGACAGCAGCTCCGACTGTCCAGCTCCGAGGGTCCCGAGTAAGAGCGTGACTTCCCCCCTGCCCTTGCTTTTCAGTCTCCCAAAATCTCGCGTTGTCAAGCCCTGCTTCCATGAGGGGCAATTCTGCCGCACCCTGCCAAGGAGAAAAGCCCCTAGCCTTGTGCTTTGTTCTCTTAAGTACTCGGCAATTAGCTCAGTCATTTGTGTCTTAGCAACCCATGGGAGAAAAAATTCTTGAGGAAAAGAATTAAATCCAACCTCCAACACTGTACTGTTCACCAGCCTCGGCAGCCTCTCAGTGATGCCACAAATGCAAGCTCCTGGTAGGCCGTAGACTTCTCTAGAGAAATTGTCTGGGCTGCAAATGGGTGCCTCAGCACCTCTCAGGAGAGAATCTCCAATTACTAATAACTTTACATGCTTTTCTGGTGGCACTGGCTCTAATGTGTGTGGGTGGTTAGACCAGCTTTGCTTGGTTGGCTTCTCCAGGGTCCTCTCTGTTCCTCACGTGCTCTTCAGTCCTCAACCCAGGAGCATTCTGTCTGTTATGTAGGGGCACTTCAGGAGATGGGGGAGGGTTCTTCCTTCTACCCCAATGTCGTGGTTTGACTCTGGCCCTATGCCAGGCACCCATGAGAGTCGCTCGCTCAACCTCCCCTGCCACAGCTGGGCAGAGGAGAGAAAAAAAATTAACAAAGGGTACATGAGTTAAGGACTGGAAGAAAAACACTCCAAGGACAAAACAGGCTCAACTTAAGGTACAAAGTGAAATTTATTACTAACAGAATCAGAGGAGGATAATGAGAAGTAAAATAAGCCCTTAAAACACCTTTTTCTCCCCAGCCCCTCCCTCCTTCCCACTGACAGGGCAGGGAGAGAGGGCATGGGGGTTTTGGTCAGTCCAACACCTGAGGCTTTCCGAGAGAGGAGTCCTCCCCCTGTGAGACCATGAGGTCCGTTCCACAGGAGACAGTTCTCCCTGAACTTCTCCAGCGTGGGTCCACTCTCATGAACAGCAGTTCTCCCACAGGCAAACAGTTCTCCCAAAACTGCTGTGGTATGGGTCACTCTTGCCACAGGGTGCAGTCCTCTAAGGACAGGCTGCTCCAGCCTGGAAGCAAGGGCCCTCTCTCTACTGGATCTTCCACTGCACCACAGCCTCCTCCAGGCATCCACCTGCTCTGGTGTGAGCACCTCCCCCAGAGGCTGCGGGTGGATCTCTGCATCCCCCGTGGATCCCCATGGGCTGCAGGGGGACAGCCTGCTTCACCATGGTCATCACCACAGCCTGCAGAGGAATATCGGCTCCAGCGCCTGGAGCACCTCCTCCTCCTCCTCCTCCTTCTTCACTGACCTTCGTGTCACCATGTTGTTTTCCCTCACATGTTCTCACCTCCTCCTCTTCTCTGACTAGAAGAAAAACTGCACGTGATGCCGTTTGATTTCTGCCTTTTTTCTTTTATATGTTCTCTGTACTCTTTGCACATATATTTGTAGCTCTGTAGCCTATTGTATTAATAGCTAGTTTTTCCAGTACTTTTCCATGGCCTTTCCCTAAGCAGAAAGACAAAACAAATTCCAGAGCTCCAAGCCCCAGGGGGTGCAAGGCCCTGTCCTATCTTGGTTCTTCCTGGGAACCAAGGCCGAGAACACCTCTGAGGTACATTTTCATAAACAAAGTACAGCCAGTGCTGAGAGAGGGGCTTCAGAGAAGGGGCTGGGCTTTTATGGACACCTTTCCATAACTGCTCGTGAAGACCTTCAAAATAAAGAACCGCTTTTATATTACCTCCTTGCTAAAATGATCTCGAGTTTCTTTTCCAGGTTGGGGGAAAGGCAACAGTTATTTGGCACACCCAGAAGGGACACGAGAACCTGGTACCCTTCCTCTGGACCAAAAATTTCCTGCAAGGAATTCCTTTCTGACATCAATCTAAAGAATTCCCTGCCACGGGCGTGAGCTTGAGGCACCATGGTTCCAAGATCCCACAGGAGGTAGTATAAAGGTGGTTCTTTTCGTTGTGTAGTGTGTAGTTTGTATGCGTGTGTATTGTGTATGTATTGTGTATCTGTTTAAAGTCAGTAATTGTTAGCGATCCTGAACCAGGGGATTTAAGAGTTAAAACTTAGAGTAGATGAAACAATAAGATTCATTATCCTGTTCTCCAAGGACGGAGGGGAGGCTGAAGAGATAAGGGGGGCACTTCGAAAGATATCTGGTATCTGTCAAAATGTTGCTGAGCTTGCAGAAATAAAAAGGGGCCACCACGGCAAAAGAAAGAACACGCATGTGCAAAACACGTGGGGTCAAAAATTCATGTGAGGTAGAATCCTCTTACTTCATCCTTTCAAGCCCCCAGACTCAAATTAAGACCACCACCTCAATAAAAGAGACGGATTGTGCAGCCGCAACTGATTTACATACGAAGCGGAGAGCAGGCGGGGACAGGTAATAAATATGTATAGGCATTATAGAATATGCATGCTTTTTGTAGATAAATAGGTGATTAGAAGCTGTAAAAAGGTACGCAGGATTTGGGAAGGTGCTCTCCCCCTGCGTCCGGCGCTGAATAAAATACGTACCTACTTTACAACTCTAACAGGTTGTGGAGTCTTTATACCGCGTCTCAATCCCAGGACAACCTGGCATGGTGGTGAGAAAATTTGCTTTTGAAATTGTTTCTCCAAGTTTTTCCTATCGCCAATTTTCCAACCTGCCCCAGAGATCGGCTGGGGGGAGGAGGTGGAGTGTCCGTGTGTGTGATCTCGGCTGATATTGTTCACTGGTGGAGAAAAGCAAATCACAGTGCAAAAGTTTATTTTGTGTTTAGCACGCGTGAGTTTTGAATTGAAAGCTGACCTGGAGACGCCTGGGCGTGGAGCAGCCGGGGGAGGCCTGGTCTGCTTCTTGGTATGAGGCGGGGAATGGGCCTCGCTTCCTACAGGTTTGTGGAGCGGCTGGATGTCCAGCCTGCTCCTTGGTGGGAGGCGAGGGAGAGATCCTCACTTCCTACAAGTTTTGTGGAGCGGCCGAGAAAGCTCGGTTCGCACCATTGTAAGGGAAGGGGGAGAAGCCCCCACTTTCTATGTTCCATGTGTTGGAAGTTTTTTCCAAGATTTTAAGGCAAGGGCGGCTCCCGGACTCCCGGGACGGCTCCGCGAGCAGGGCGGTCACTCCCCCGTGATAGAAGGGGGCACCAGCTGCTCTGAGAGGGGTGGAAGTGACTCCTGCCATGGCCCTGGTGACGGCCGGGGGATGCGCTAGGGAGTGGTCCCAGGAAGCGAACCGGGACCGGGGCCGCCGCTGCGCCGCTTTCGCCCTGCTCCGGCAGAGTGGGGGCCACCGTTGTGCGGCCATGGCCCGGCTTGCCCGCCGCCCCTGGGCCCCACCCGCACCGGCCCGGAGCGGGCCGGGAGTGTGAGATCTACGGGCAGGAACGGACCTATCTCACTTTCCACAGTAACGAGTTTTGTTTTAGAGACACCGGAGAGCCGCTGTGAGCAGCAGCACGGGCTGAGCGCGGGCAAGCCGGGGGTGCTCCTGGGCGGGGGTGCCCCCATGGCGCGCCCGTCCCCGGCCGTGCGGGGGCAGCGAGCGCTCTTTGTCTGCTCTGGTAGGCACTCAAAAGAGAAACACCGGCTCCAAAGAACAAGAAGCCATTTTTAGGCTCCCTTAAAGCACGCTATAAGTAAGCAGAGTCCTGTGTTAACAAATATCTTAGGATGGTTTACTGAGTTAAATTTTAAAAAGACCTCCTGCATCCCTGTGAGTAAGAAAGACCAAGGACTCTTTGCTATTATGTAAAAGAATCCTGAAACTGGAGAACCGAGGCAGTCAGCAACTGAAAATTGCTGCATCCAACCAGCAGCCAAGAATTGATACATCCAACAGTTGCATGCAACCCATTGTAATTTTGTTCTGTGAACATGGAGGACATGTACCCTACGCCATGCTACTGAAACTAGATAATGTTATTCTGAAAACATTTGCTGTCAATCCTAGCATGTCTCTGTTCCCAGCACTAACTGATAATTGTCGCAGTAGAGATGGACACACGACGCGAGTAGTCCAAAGACAAAGAAGTACTTTATTCGTCTGTGCTAACATCTTTATACCCTTTCCCCCAGCTACTGTGATATGCTATTATTGGCTATGTGACAAACAACACCAAAGCTATCTACATAAGAACTTTTCCCAGCACGTCCTAACAAGCTACACAAGCAGTTAACTATACACTGTAAGTCCTCCACCACGTTCTTGATGCTCCTCAGCGAGGCCATCTCTTGGTCGGGTGCAAAACATCCTCCTTGATTATCTTCTTGGCTGTCTTTCACTGTGGCTGCATGTGTTTATACCATCACTTTCTCACGGCGCTTTCTCATGGGTAAACTCTGATCACTTCTAAGTCCATGTCTGAGAGGCTTTCAGGCCTGCTGTCAGCCTCATCCATCCCCACAGATAATGTATCTAAGTTTGACTGTTTGCAGACTGTCATGGGGTAATCGCTGTTAAGAATTCTCGGTGTAAAGAGAGGGGGTGGAGTCGGAAATGAAGTAGCCAGCATAAACTCCGCCTACCAAAAAAACTCATAAAACCAAGAAAGCACCTGAAGAGACCCTCTTTGAAGCTTCCGGTTTGCTGAAGAAAGAAGTTGCTCTCCCTCTCCGCGCCAGAGCTGGGTAAAGTCTCCCCAGGCCACATGGCCTGGGGCTGCCAACCAACATGGCGCGGGGAGGGGGAGGAGAAAGAAAAGACTCAAGCTGTTTCATTCTGCTGTCCCTGGCCAAAGAACTTCGCCAGCTCTGCTCGCCTAGTTTGGGCCAGGCCGATCGCTTCTCCATGGCGCAGCCCGGCGGGAAGAGAGGTTGAAGTCGGGCCCCGTGAGTTTCGGGAGCTCCCCTCCCCGCCCAGTCAGCTCCGCAGTGAACTCGACACGAGAGAGAGAGAGAGAGAAGACCCAAACTGGGCTCCTCCCGCAGAGCTCGAACATGAATCCCGCTGGGCGGCCCCGTGTGGCTCGGCACAGAAAAGAAACTTAGACCAGCTCTCTGCAGCACAAGTGCAGTCTCGCCGGGCTCCCACAACTAAAACGCAGCTTAAATGAGGAGGCAGCACAAACAGACTCTTTTTTTTTCTCCAGTTCAGGCACGGACTTATAACATTCAAACCACGTGGGCAAAAGCCACGTGACTATTGCCCAGCCAAAAAGACAAATTAACTGTTTCCTTCTAACATCAGAATGAAACTTTGGAGGTATTCATTTTTTCTTCCCCCACAGAAAGAGCACAAAAATGAAAGCACCTACGAAAAGTACAACATAAAAACTTTGAGTTAATGAATGTAACTGTATTGGGTCTGACTGGGGTAAAGCTCACAGGCCTTACACTGCTGTACTTTGCTTTGGTAGCTGGTGTTGATAACAGAGCAGTGTTTTGGCTACTGCCAAGCTGTGCTGTCCCTGTGACATTCCTTCCCCCACTGAAGGGGATGGGGGGGGCAAGATCCTGAGAGGGGACACCAGCAGGCCAGCTGACCCCAGTCAGCCAAAGAGATATTCCATACCATATGACATCAGCTCAGATATATAAAGGAAGGAAGAGAGGAGGAGGGGGAGGCATTCAGGACTTGTCCATGTTTGCCTCCTCGAGCAACCATCACGTGTGCTGGAGCCCTGCTTCCCAGAAAGTGTCCGGACATCGCTGCTGATGGGAAGTAGAGATTGATTGTTTTCTCTTCTTGCTCTTGCGCGCGCAACTTTCAGCTTGCTTGTTCTATTTTTTTCCTCCACTGTAATAAAACTGCCTTTACTCACCCTGATAGTCTTTTTCAATATTATCCTCTCCCCTCTCCCAGTGGGAGGGGGAGTGATAGAGTGATTGAGTAAGCACCTGGCCCCTGGCCAGGGTCAACCCACGACAGTAAGTAAGCTTATTTTCGAAAAAAGAAGAGATGAAGAGTACTTTACTGCTGAAAGTTCTTTTGTAAAAACATGTTGATAAAGTTAGCTGTAACACCCTGTAATATATGAATAATAGTCTACAAAAAGTGAGAAAAGAAGAATATAATGTTTTAAGTTATAAGCAGTAGACTGAGACTTTTTGCGTATTAAAATCTTTCTTTCCTCGCCCCAGGAAAACAGTAAAAGAAGACTTGTGTTGCTAATGATAAAGCAAAGAGATGTTGTTGTCACTGTAATAGAAACATTTGCTCTCAAAAGAACACCTCAATGACCATCATATGTCCATTAGTGTAACCCTGGGAAAGCTACTAAAGTGAGAAAGAGTCTAAAAAAACAAATACCTCTCTTCAAAGAGAGAATCGCTTACTAGAAAGCTAATAACCATAGAAACTGTGTTTCCTATGGGAGTCAACATGATAAAACAAAAGAAAGCTCCTCTCTCTACATAAATTAAGAAAACTATAAAGTTCCAGAAGTAGTAGATTAACTAAAAGTTGAAGTGTTACCTTTTGTATAGTCAACAAGAAAGAAAATAAGAAAGGTGAAGAAGAGAAAAGAGTGTTCTGAAAAGTTGTGTTGATGCCTAATTATTGTTCCTGTTTTACATCTGTTAATAAAATTCCTTTTTGTACTCCTTAAAGTATAAACCTGCTTTTGCCTACTATTAATCCTTATCTCACAACAAAATCAAATTCCCAAACCTCGAAACCGCAACAATTGGTGGAGAATGCGGGCAAAGTTACTAAGAACTTGAGATAAAAATTAAGAGACATAATAGGCAAAGCATGTACTAAATCATAAGGTAAGTAAATAATAGTACAAACTGTGTATAATAAGAGTAATATAGAGTCTAAAAGTAGAAAATAGTTTTAACAGTTTTTTCTCTATTCAGTTTAATAATTTTAATTCTAAATGAAAACAGTATGTTGAATATAATTTCAGTGGTAGTTTTTTAGATGAGTTTTTTTGTAGGCGAGAGGTGGAGTGTCATGGGGTAATCGCTGTTAAGAATTCCCGGTGTAAAGAGAGGGGGTGGAGTCGGAAATGAAGTAGCCAGCATAAACTCCGCCTACCAAAAAAACTCATAAAACCAAGAAAGCACCTGAAGAGACCCTCTTTGAAGCTTCCGGTTTGCTGAAGAAAGAAGTTGCTCTCCCTCTCCGCGCCAGAGCTGGGTAAAGTCTCCCCAGGCCACATGGCCTGGGGCTGCCAACCAACATGGCGCGGGGAGGGGGAGGAGAAAGAAAAGACTCAAGCTGTTTCATTCTGCTGTCCCTGGCCAAAGAACTTCGCCAGCTCTGCTCGCCTAGTTTGGGCCAGGCCGATCGCTTCTCCATGGCGCAGCCCGGCGGGAAGAGAGGTTGAAGTCGGGCCCCGTGAGTTTCGGGAGCTCCCCTCCCCGCCCAGTCAGCTCCGCAGTGAACTCGACACGAGAGAGAGAGAGAGAGAAGACCCAAACTGGGCTCCTCCCGCAGAGCTCGAACATGAATCCCGCTGGGCGGCCCCGTGTGGCTCGGCACAGAAAAGAAACTTAGACCAGCTCTCTGCAGCACAAGTGCAGTCTCGCCGGGCTCCCACAACTAAAACGCAGCTTAAATGAGGAGGCAGCACAAACAGACTCTTTTTTTTTCTCCAGTTCAGGCACGGACTTATAACATTCAAACCACGTGGGCAAAAGCCACGTGACTATTGCCCAGCCAAAAAGACAAATTAACTGTTTCCTTCTAACATCAGAATGAAACTTTGGAGGTATTCATTTTTTCTTCCCCCACAGAAAGAGCACAAAAATGAAAGCACCTACGAAAAGTACAACATAAAAACTTTGAGTTAATGAATGTAACTGTATTGGGTCTGACTGGGGTAAAGCTCACAGGCCTTACACTGCTGTACTTTGCTTTGGTAGCTGGTGTTGATAACAGAGCAGTGTTTTGGCTACTGCCAAGCTGTGCTGTCCCTGTGACATTCCTTCCCCCACTAAAGGGGATGGGGGGGGCAAGATCCTGGGAGGGGACACCAGCAGGCCAGCTGACCCCAGTCAGCCAAAGGGATATTCCATCCCATATGACATCAGCTCAGATATATAAGGGAAGGAAGAGAGGAGGAGGGGGAGGCATTCGGGACTTGTCCATGTTTGCCTCCTCGAGCAACCATCACGTGTGCTGGAGCCCTGCTTCCCAGAAAGTGTCTGGACATCGCTGCTGATGGGAAGTAGAGATTGATTGTTTTCTCTTCTTGCACTTGCGCGCGCAACTTTCAACTTGCTTGTTCTATTTTTTTCCTCCACTGTAATAAAACTGCCTTTACTCACCCTGATAGTCTTTTTCAATATTATCCTCTCCCCTCTCCCAGTGGGAGAGGGAGTGATAGAGTGACTGAGTAAGCACCTGGCCCCTGGCCAGGGTCAACCCACGACAGTCTCTTTTGGCGCCCAACGTGGGGCGAGATAAAGGCAGTTTTATATATATATATACACATATATTGCATGCTCTAGTAATTACCAATAGCAGCTCTCAAGTAGTAAACTCCTGCGTGGCATACGGCCTTCGGCTGCCACACTGCTTATCTTCGTTTTGCTATGTTTGGGAACATGTTGAAACAAACAATGACTGTGAATGAATATAACTCCTTCTCTCTGCCCTGGGTGAATTTGAGTATGGATGATCTTTTACTGCAGGCTCCTGTGATTATTGCCAACCCTTACATAAGCTTCCTGATATTATTAATAATATTATCCAACACTGTTACCTTATAGAATTCGTGGAAATTGTCATCTCCCTGGTACAGAAAGAAACGACCCTTGGGTGAGGAGCTGTTAAAATCTGCCCTGAGGTACCCAGTTCCTGGGTGGAAAGGACTATGGAGGGATTTGGGCAGGTTCCTAGGGCGGTTATCACCTCCCGTTGCCTGGGAGTTTACCCCTGAAGAGGTAAATAACCCTAACAAACTGGCCCGTCGGCTGACAGAAGGGTGCCTCGTTTACTCTCAGGAATGCGAGCAGCTTCTCACCCTGTACTGGGGGCTGGCCTGGGCCTACCGGGCCTCTGTTCAATATTCTCAGAGGACTGTGGTTGAGGCAGGAACTCAAACTGTGCCTGAGGACACTATAGCTGAGACAGGGACACAAACTACAGCTGTGGCTGAGGCAGGGATACAAACCATAACAACTATGTCTGAGATAGGAACCCAAACCACAACAACTACATTAATTGCCCCAGTAGTGAAAAAAAAAATGGACAAGGCAAGTTTCAGGCCGATTAGTAAGAGAAGAAGAAGAAGAGGAAGAAGAGATGGGGCTAGATCAAGAGGCAGGTCCCTCAGCAAAGGAATCGAAGGGAGTGAGGCAGATTAAACAGGAGACCGAAGTTACTCGGTCCCTGACCCCATCCGAACTTCGAGACCTGCGAAAGGATTACAGCCGCCAGTCGGGTGAGAGGATCCCTGCATAGCTGCTGCGATGCTGAGATAATGGGGCCGATAGTCAGCAACTAGAAGGTCATGAAGCCCAGCAGCTGGGATCCCTTGCTAGGGATCGGGAAATTGAAAGAAGACTTACAAAGAAAAGAGCAACTTGTAGTCTCTGGAGACGGCTTCTTTCAAGTGTGAAGGCAAGATATCCTTTTAAGGAAGATCTTGTGAAGTCCCCAGAGAAGTGGACCAATGTGGATGAAAGTATCCAGTACTTGAGAGAATTAGCAGTACTGGAAATTGTCTATAGTGATCTAAAGGATAATAGCGTCACCATAGATCCAGAGGATATCCCTTGTAAAGTTGCCATGTAGAGGAAGGTGGTTCAAGGTGCCCCAACATCATATTCCAGCAGCTTGGTGGCACTTTATTACCCAAAAATGGATACACCAACTGTAGAGTTGGCGTCCACCTGGCTCCGAAATGTAGAAGAAACTCTGGGTGCTCCCTCATCCCTGCGAGCCACCACCCCAACTTTTAAAAGCAGCCCAAGAAATCGCTCCTCTCCAACCCCAGTCAGAGGGAAAGGAACCCCCAAGAACAGGCCACGTAACGAGCTCTGGTTTTTTCTGCGTGAGCATGGAGAGGACATGAGGAAGTGAGATGGTGAACCCACCTCTAAGCTGAGCGCCCGGGTCCGAGAACTGAGGGAGAAGAGACCTGTTAAGAAGGGGCCACCCAAGAAGACTGTCAGTGTAGTTACCACAGAAAGACCAGAAGACAATCAGCAATTTCCCAGATATAAGAAAACTAAAACTGTTTCCTACAGTCCTGAGGAGAGAACTTCTGATTTGGCATCACAAAGTCAGACAGTGAATACTCTAACCAAGAACAAGAATAGAGGGTCCCTGCCTCTGGCCAGGAAGAAGAAAGGGATGACCGGGTATACTAGACGGTGTGGATTCGATGGCCTGGCACATCAGATCCACAGAAGTACAAAGCTTTAGTGGACACCAGTGCACAGTGTACACTGATGCCATCAAGGCACAAGAGTGCAGAAGCCATCTAGATCTCTGGAGTGACAGGGGGATGCCAAGAGTTGTCAGTAGTAAAAGCTGAAGTGAGCTTAACAGGGGACAGATGGCAAAGACACCCCATCGTGACTGGCCCAGAGGCCCCTTGTATCCTTGACATCGACTACCTCAAGAGAGAGTATTTTAAAGATCCAAAGGGATATCGATGGGCCTTTGGCATAGCTGCGGTGAATACAGAGAAGATCAAACAGTTATCCACCCTGCCTGGCCTCTCAGAAGATCCCTTCATCGTAAGATTGCTGCAGGTAGAAGATCAACAAGTACCGATTGCTACCAGAACAGTGCACCGGAGGCAGTATCGTACCAACCGGGACTCCGGGACTCCTATCCATGAACTAATTCGTTGACTAGAGAGCCAAGGAGTTATCAGCAAGACCCGCTCACCCTTCAACAGCCCCATATAGCCAGTGCAGAAGTCAAATAGAGAATGGCGGCTGACAGTAGACTATCAGGGCCTGAATGAAGTCACACCACCTCTCAGTGCTGCCATACCAGACATGTTGGACCTCCAATATGAGCTAGAGTCAAAAGCAGCCAAATAGTATGCAACGATTGACATAGCTAATGCATTTTTCTCAATCCCTCTGGCGGCCGAGTGCAGGCCACAATTTGCTTTCACTTGGAGGGGTGTCCAGTACACCTGGAACCGACTGCCCCAGGGGTGGAGACACAGCCCCACCATCTGCCATGCCCTGATCCAGGCTGCTCTGGAACAGGGTGGAGCTCCGGAACACCTGCAATATATTGATGATATCATTGTGTGGGGTGATACAGCAAGAGAAGTTTTTGAAAAAGGGAAAGAAATAATCCAAATTCTTCTGAAAGCTGGTCTTGCCATAAAACAAAGTAAGGTGAAGAGACCTGCACAGGAAATCCAGTTTCTAGAAATAAAATGGCAGGATGGGCGCCGTCATGTGCCTACAGAAGTAGTTGACAAAATTGCCAATATGTCTCCACCAGTTACTAAGAAAGAAACACAAGCTTTCTTGGACCTTGTAGAATTCTAGAGAATGCACATTCCAGGCTATAGTCAACTTGTGGGCCCCCTCTATTGAGTGACCTGGAAGAAGAATGACTTGGAGTGGGGCCCTGAGCAGAAACAGGCCTTTGAGCAAATCAAACAAGAAATAGCTCGTGCGGTGGCTCTTGGGCCTGTTCGGACAGGACCAGATGTACAAAATATACTCTACACTGCAGCTGGAGAGCAGGACCTCACCTGGAGCCTCTGGCAGAGGACCGCAGGAGAAACCCGAGGTCAGCCATTAAAATTCTAGAGCAGGAGTTACCGAGGATCAGAAGCCCACTATACTCCAACTGAAAAAGAAATACTAGCGGCTTATGAGGAGGTTCGAGCAGCCTCAGAAGTTGTTGAGACAGAAGCATGTCTCCTCTTGGCACCACGATTGCCTGTCCTACACTGGATGTTCAAAGGAAACATTCCCTCTGTGCATCATGCAACCAGTGCTACATGGAGTAAGTGAGTAGCCTTAATTACACAACGAGCCCGAATGGGAAAACCCAACTTTCCAGGAATCCTAAAAGAGATTTTGAGTTGGCCAGAAGCCAGAGATTTTAGAGCACTGTCTGAGAAGGTGACTCGTGCCCAAGAAGCACCACCATATAATGAGTTATCAGAAAACGAAAGAAAATATGCTTTATTTACTGATGGATCCTGTCGAGTGACAGGAAACCATCGGAGGTGGAAAGCTGCTGTGTGGAATCCCACACGACAAGTCATTGAGGTTGCTGAAGGGGAGGGCGAATCAAGCCAGTTTGCAGAGGTGAAAGCCATCCAACTAGCCCTAGAGATTGCTGAGAGAGAAAAGTAGCCCATACTCTATCTCTATACTGACTCCTGGATAGTGGCTAATGCCCTATGGGGATGGCTGCAGCAGTAGAAGAAAACCAACTGGCAGCGCAGGGGAAAACCCATCTGGACTACTTCATTATGGCAAGACATTGCTGCACGGATAGAAAACATGACTGTAAAAGTACGCCATGTAGATGCCCATGTGCCCAGAAGTCGTGCCACTGAAGAACATCAAAACAATGAACAGGTAGATAAGGCCACCAAAATTAGAATAGCTCAGGTAGACCTAGATTGGGAGAGAAAGGGTGAGCTATTTATAACCCGATGGGCCCACGAAACATCAGGGCATCTTAGAAGGGATGCAACATACAGATGGGCTCGTGATCGAGGAGTAGATCTGACCATGGAGGCCATCACACAGGTTATTCATCAGTGTGAAACATGCGCTGCCATCAAGCGAGCCACACGAGTGAAGCCTCTTTAGAGCAGAGGGCGGTGGCTGGGGTTCCAGTATGGTGAAGCCTGGCAAATTGATTACATTAGGCCATTGCCACGAACACGCCAAGGCAAGAGTTACATCCTCACCATAGTGGAGACCAAGACTGGCTGGCTAGAAACGTACCCAGTAAACCACGCCATGGCTCGGAACACAATTTCAGGTCTTGAAAGACACATTTTGTGGTGACATGGAACCCCAGATAGAATTGAGTCAGACAATGAGACTCATTTTCAAAATAATCTTATTAACTCCTGGGCAAAGAGGCATAGCATTAAGTGGATATATCATATTCCTTATCACCCACAAGCCTCTAGGAAGATTGAAAGATATAATAGACTGTTAAAAACTATGCTACGGGCACTAAGTAATGGGACATAGAAACATTGAGATGTGAAATTGGCAGAAGCCACTTGGCTAGTCAATACTAGAGGATCTGTTAACCGCCCTGGTCCCGCCCAAACTAAACCCTTAGACACTGTAGAGAGAGACAAGGTTCCTGCACTACACATAAGAAAGTGGCTGGGGAAGTCAGTGTGGGTTACGTCCCCCATGGAGAAGGGCAAACCCATACGTGGGATTGTCTTTGCCCAAGGACCTGGGTGCACTTGGTGGGTAATGCGGGAGGATAGAGAGACCCAGTGTGTGCCCCAAGGTGATTTAACCTTGGGGTAAGAATAATGCATGTTGGAAGTTGTATGTTGCAAGATGTAAGTAGCAGAAGAGACATGAACTGACGAAGAACGAATTTCAGCAAGAGGCAAAAAAATGGCCACAATGAACAAAGATGGTGCCAGTCCTCGACAATCAAGTTTACTATTCCTCCTGCCCTGACCCCACATTCTGCTGGAAATGAAGTCCATGTGGAAGGATGCGAAAGGACAGGAGATAGTAGTTAATGTGATGGGGATGGTTTAAAGATGTAGCTTAAACTGCATGTGTGAGTAGAAAAGGATTTCTGAGCATGATGCAAATGGTATAAAATAAAGAGTAGAAATTGTATTGGGTCTGACTGGGGTAAAGCTCACAGGCCTTACACTGCTGTACTTTGCTTTGGTAGCTGGTGTTGATAACAGAGCAGTGTTTTGGCTACTGCCAAGCTGTGCTGTCCCTGTGACATTCCTTCCCCCACTGAAGGGGATGGGGGGGGCAAGATCCTGAGAGGGGACACCAGCAGGCCAGCTGACCCCAGTCAGCCAAAGAGATATTCCATACCATATGACATCAGCTCAGATATATAAAGGAAGGAAGAGAGGAGGAGGGGGAGGCATTCAGGACTTGTCCATGTTTGCCTCCTCGAGCAACCATCACGTGTGCTGGAGCCCTGCTTCCCAGAAAGTGTCCGGACATCGCTGCTGATGGGAAGTAGAGATTGATTGTTTTCTCTTCTTGCTCTTGCGCGCGCAACTTTCAGCTTGCTTGTTCTATTTTTTTCCTCCACTGTAATAAAACTGCCTTTACTCACCCTGATAGTCTTTTTCAATATTATCCTCTCCCCTCTCCCAGTGGGAGGGGGAGTGATAGAGTGATTGAGTAAGCACCTGGCCCCTGGCCAGGGTCAACCCACGACAGTAAGTAAGCTTATTTTCGAAAAAAGAAGAGATGAAGAGTACTTTACTGCTGAAAGTTCTTTTGTAAAAACATGTTGATAAAGTTAGCTGTAACACCCTGTAATATATGAATAATAGTCTACAAAAAGTGAGAAAAGAAGAATATAATGTTTTAAGTTATAAGCAGTAGACTGAGACTTTTTGCGTATTAAAATCTTTCTTTCCTCGCCCCAGGAAAACAGTAAAAGAAGACTTGTGTTGCTAATGATAAAGCAAAGAGATGTTGTTGTCACTGTAATAGAAACATTTGCTCTCAAAAGAACACCTCAATGACCATCATATGTCCATTAGTGTAACCCTGGGAAAGCTACTAAAGTGAGAAAGAGTCTAAAAAAACAAATACCTCTCTTCAAAGAGAGAATCGCTTACTAGAAAGCTAATAACCATAGAAACTGTGTTTCCTATGGGAGTCAACATGATAAAACAAAAGAAAGCTCCTCTCTCTACATAAATTAAGAAAACTATAAAGTTCCAGAAGTAGTAGATTAACTAAAAGTTGAAGTGTTACCTTTTGTATAGTCAACAAGAAAGAAAATAAGAAAGGTGAAGAAGAGAAAAGAGTGTTCTGAAAAGTTGTGTTGATGCCTAATTATTGTTCCTGTTTTACATCTGTTAATAAAATTCCTTTTTGTACTCCTTAAAGTATAAACCTGCTTTTGCCTACTATTAATCCTTATCTCACAACAAAATCAAATTCCCAAACCTCGAAACCGCAACAATTGGTGGAGAATGCGGGCAAAGTTACTAAGAACTTGAGATAAAAATTAAGAGACATAATAGGCAAAGCATGTACTAAATCATAAAGTTAAGTAAATAATAGTACAAACTGTGTATAATAAGAGTAATATAGAGTCTAAAAGTAGAAAATAGTTTTAACAGTTTTTTCTCTATTCAGTTTAATAATTTTAATTCTAAATGAAAACAGTATGTTGAATATAATTTCAGTGGTAGTTTTTTAGATGAGTTTTTTTGTAGGCGAGAGGTGGAGTGTCATGGGGTAATCGCTGTTAAGAATTCCCGGTGTAAAGAGAGGGGGTGGAGTCGGAAATGAAGTAGCCAGCATAAACTCCGCCTACCAAAAAAACTCATAAAACCAAGAAAGCACCTGAAGAGACCCTCTTTGAAGCTTCCGGTTTGCTGAAGAAAGAAGTTGCTCTCCCTCTCCGCGCCAGAGCTGGGTAAAGTATCCCCAGGCCACATGGCCTGGGGCTGCCAACCAACATGGCGCGGGGAGGGGGAGGAGAAAGAAAAGACTCAAGCTGTTTCATTCTGCTGTCCCTGGCCAAAGAACTTCGCCAGCTCTGCTCGCCTAGTTTGAGCCAGGCCGATCGCTTCTCCACGGCGCAGCCCGGCGGGAAGAGAGGTTGAAGTCGGGCCCCGTGAGTTTCGGGAGCTCCCCTCCCCGTCCAGTCAGCTCCGCAGTGAACTCGGCACGAGAGAGAGAGAGAAGACCCAAACTGGGCTCCTCCCGCAGAGCTCGAACATGAATCCCGCCGGGCGGCCCCGCGTGGCTCGGCACAGAAAAGAAACTTAGACCAGCTCTCTGCAGCACAAGTGCAGTCTCGCCGGGCTCCCACAACTAAAACGCAGCTTAAATGAGGAGGCAGCACAAACAGACTCTTTTTTTTTCTCCAGTTCAGGCACGGACTTATAACATTCAAACCACGCGGGCAAAAGCCACGTGACTATTGCCCAGCCAAAAAGACAAATTAACTGTTTCCTTCTAACATCAGAATGAAACTTTGGAGGTATTCATTTTTTCTTCCCCCACAGAAAGAGCACAAAAATGAAAGCACCTACGAAAAGTACAACATAAAAACTTTGAGTTAATGAATGTAACTAAGCTTATTTTCGAAAAAAGAAGAGATGAAGAGTACTTTACTGCTGAAAGTTCTTTTCCAAAAACATGTTGATAAAGTTAGCTGTAACACCCTGCAATATATGAATAATAGTCTACAAAAAGTGAGAAAAGAAGAATATAATATTTTAAGTTATAAGCAGTAGACTGAGACTTTTTGCGTATTAAAATCTTTCTTTCCTCGCCCCAGGAAAACAGTAAAAGAAGACTTGTGTTGCTAATGATAAAGCAAAGAGATGTTGTTGTCACTGTAATAGAAACATTTGCTCTCAAAAGAACACCTCAATGACCATCATATGTCCATTAGTGTAACCCTGGGAAAGCTACTAAAGTGAGAAAGAGTCTAAAAAAACAAATACCTCTCTTCAAAGAGAGAATCGCTTACTAGAAAGCTAATAACCATAGAAACTGTGTTTCCTATGGGAGTCAACATGATAAAACAAAAGAAAGCTCCTCTCTCTACATAAATTAAGAAAACTATAAAGTTCCAGAAGTAGTAGATTAACTAAAAGTTGAAGTGTTACCTTTTGTATAGTCAACAAGAAAGAAAATAAGAAAGGTGAAGAAGAGAAAAGAGTGTTCTGGAAAGTTGTGTTGATGCCTAATTATTGTTCCTGTTTTACATCTGTTAATAAAATTCCTTTTTGTACTCCTTAAAGTATAAACCTGCTTTTGCCTACTATTAATCCTTATCTCACAACAAAATCAAATTCCCAAACCTCGAAACCGCAACAATTGGTGGAGAATGCGGGCAAAGTTACTAAGAACTTGAGATAAAAATTAAGAGACATAATAGGCAAAGCATGTACTAAATCATAAAGTTAAGTAAATAATAGTACAAACTGTGTATAATAAGAGTAATATAGAGTCTAAAAGTAGAAAATAGTTTTAACAGTTTTTTCTCTATTCAGTTTAATAATTTTAATTCTAAATGAAAACAGTATGTTGAATATAATTTCAGTGGTAGTTTTTTAGATGAGTTTTTTTGTAGGCGAGAGGTGGAGTGTCATGGGGTAATCGCTGTTAAGAATTCCCGGTGTAAAGAGAGGGGGTGGAGTCGGAAATGAAGTAGCCAGCATAAACTCCGCCTACCAAAAAAACTCATAAAACCAAGAAAGCACCTGAAGAGACCCTCTTTGAAGCTTCCGGTTTGCTGAAGAAAGAAGTTGCTCTCCCTCTCCGCGCCAGAGCTGGGTAAAGTATCCCCAGGCCACATGGCCTGGGGCTGCCAACCAACATGGCGCGGGGAGGGGGAGGAGAAAGAAAAGACTCAAGCTGTTTCATTCTGCTGTCCCTGGCCAAAGAACTTCGCCAGCTCTGCTCGCCTAGTTTGGGCCAGGCCGATCGCTTCTCCACGGCGCAGCCCGGCGGGAAGAGAGGTTGAAGTCGGGCCCCGTGAGTTTCGGGAGCTCCCCTCCCCGCCCAGTCAGCTCCGCAGTGAACTCGACACGAGAGAGAGAGAGAGAGAAGACCCAAACTGGGCTCCTCCCGCAGAGCTCGAACATGAATCCCGCCGGGCGGCCCCGCGTGGCTCGGCACAGAAAAGAAACTTAGACCAGCTCTCTGCAGCACAAGTGCAGTCTCGCCGGGCTCCCACAACTAAAACGCAGCTTAAATGAGGAGGCAGCACAAACAGACTCTTTTTTTTTCTCCAGTTCAGGCACGGACTTATAACATTCAAACCACGCGGGCAAAAGCCACGTGACTATTGCCCAGCCAAAAAGACAAATTAACTGTTTCCTTCTAACATCAGAATGAAACTTTGGAGGTATTCATTTTTTCTTCCCCCACAGAAAGAGCACAAAAATGAAAGCACCTACGAAAAGTACAACATAAAAACTTTGAGTTAATGAATGTAACTAAGCTTATTTTCGAAAAAAGAAGAGATGAAGAGTACTTTACTGCTGAAAGTTCTTTTCCAAAAACATGTTGATAAAGTTAGCTGTAACACCCTGCAATATATGAATAATAGTCTACAAAAAGTGAGAAAAGAAGAATATAATATTTTAAGTTATAAGCAGTAGACTGAGACTTTTTGCGTATTAAAATCTTTCTTTCCTCGCCCCAGGAAAACAGTAAAAGAAGACTTGTGTTGCTAATGATAAAGCAAAGAGATGTTGTTGTCACTGTAATAGAAACATTTGCTCTCAAAAGAACACCTCAATGACCATCATATGTCCATTAGTGTAACCCTGGGAAAGCTACTAAAGTGAGAAAGAGTCTAAAAAAACAAATACCTCTCTTCAAAGAGAGAATCGCTTACTAGAAAGCTAATAACCATAGAAACTGTGTTTCCTATGGGAGTCAACATGATAAAACAAAAGAAAGCTCCTCTCTCTACATAAATTAAGAAAACTATAAAGTTCCAGAAGTAGTAGATTAACTAAAAGTTGAAGTGTTACCTTTTGTATAGTCAACAAGAAAGAAAATAAGAAAGGTGAAGAAGAGAAAAGAGTGTTCTGGAAAGTTGTGTTGATGCCTAATTATTGTTCCTGTTTTACATCTGTTAATAAAATTCCTTTTTGTACTCCTTAAAGTATAAACCTGCTTTTGCCTACTATTAATCCTTATCTCACAACAAAATCAAATTCCCAAACCTCGAAACCGCAACACAGACCATGGAAGAAGCCTATTCCAGCAGAGCAGACCTGAAGGATGTGCCAGACTGGGAGCTGTATGCAGATGAGAGCAGCTTCATGCGAGATGGCAAACAAAAGACAGGTTATGCAGTGACAACCATGAACCAGGCAACCAAGAGAAAAGCCTTGCCATCAAATGTACCATCACAAAAAGCTGAACTGATTATATCAATCAAAGATCTAGAACTGAGCAAAGTCATCTGGAAGGAAGGAAGATTTGCAACTATTCAAGCCTGGATACTGAGTCTATATTGAATGGAGGGGCAGTAACCTTACGAGCTGAGTGGAAAGGGTCATTCCAAGTCCTGACTACCCTCACCAAATCCAAAGCTGCTGGCAGAGAGCCTTGAATTCACTGCTCCAGAGTTAAGAAGATGTCTGCTCCTTAGACAACCAGAAAACAGAGACATACAAATTAGGATGATATGATTTAAACTGTTTTTTGTACCTCTTATCTGTACAGTTGGTAACCATGATTCAAATTTGGTCCTAAAATTTGCATGTAACTCTAGTCCAAAATGTATCCAAAAGCTCTTCATAAGAACAACTTGTCAAAGTGGTATTGGATATGAGAATCTGGCCTGGTAAGTTTTGCCCCCAGATAAATATCGGGCCTGTGCCCATGGGGCTGTGATTCCAAATGTAATGTTTAATCATATTAAGGGCTGTTGACAAAACAAAATGGCTCTTAATTTCCTACTAGCCACAAAATCATTAACACTGGTTGTTGTTCTTATGCAGATCAGAGTGAAAAAAAAATGTTTTAGGAATTTGGTTGAAATTTGAAAGCGAACTCAAATTCTACACCAAGTAACTCTTAAAAGAGCTTACTGAACCTTGAATATCTTCAGTACACTCACTTAATGGTTACCAAACTGAACCCAGATAAAAGAATTGTTCATAGTATCTGTAGTTATAATTGGCATCTGTATAACAACTAGTGGGATGGCCAGTTGTATAAACCAGTGGTATGGTTAAATGCAGAGTAGAGAATAGACAAGATAGAGTCTTGTTAGTCTCTAAAAAAGGGGGGAATGATGCCGTTTGGTTTCTGCCTTTTTTCTTTTCTATGTTCTCTGTACTCTTTGCACATATATTTGTAGCTCTGTAGCCTATTGTATTAGTAGCTAGTTTTTCCAGTACTTTTCCATGGCCTTTCCCTAAGCAGAAAGACAAAACAAATTCCAGAGCTCCAAGCCCCAGGGGGGTGCAAGGCCCTGTCCTATCTTGGTTCTTCCTGGGAACCAAGGCCGAGAACAACTCTGAGGTACATTTTCATAAACAAAGTACAGCCAGTGCTGAGAGGTGGGCTCCAGAAAAGGGGATGGGCTTTTATGGACGCCTTTCCATAACTGCTCCTGAAGACCTTCAAGATAAAGATCCCCTTTTATATTACCTCCTTGCTAAAATGATCTCGAGTTTCTTTTCCAGGTTGGGGGAAAAGGCTCCACTTTGTTTTGATTTTCTTCTTAAATATGCTATCACAGAGGCGTTACCAACATCTCTGTGAGAAAGGAAGCCTGACACTGAAGAAAATTCCTGGGAAACACAAGAGAAAGCAGATTACAGACTATCTGAAAACAGGAAAGGCATCCTGTTTCTTTGAAGCCTGCAAACCTTAAGAAAACTAGCAAACTGTCAGGCTGACAGATTTATTACAGGCCTGCAACCAGGTTTCATGTGATGGGCTGAACAGAGATTCTCACACTAAGTGTATAAGAACTGTCTTAACTCTGCAATAAACAGATTCATTTTGCTCTCAGCTTGTGAGTCTCGCGTTCATACACCAACAAATGGCTCCCGATTTACAGGGAATTCATTACTACTGATGTGATCCAGTCCTGTGGTGTACCCCGACCGAATCAAGGGTGTGTATGTTCAGCTGATCACGAAGGAGCTCCTTTCATCACTGGCTATAGAACAGGTTAGCCTTTTGCAAACGGTTCGGCAGCATTTTTTACAATGGGGCAAGGTGCAACAAAATCCCAAAAACTGCATAAAGGCTGTCTGTTGTCCATCCCCAGGGAACAGGGTATGAACTTCAACCCTAAGGCCTCATCCAATTACTTATATGGGCGAAACAATTTTGTCTCTGGATCCCATCAGGTGGTTCCTTTGATATTACTCACTGGTAAAAGGTCAGTGAATGTTTACAAACTTGCCAAATTACTCATCACGACATCCACCCTGATGATATTATTATTTGGCATGTGGCATACTCAACTTTGCAACAATTTAAAGAAGCAGATCACATCCTTGCCGATGCGCAGCCTGCATTGCCGTCCGATACTCTTGTTTTTGTTAATGAAACATCACCTGAGGATAATGATCTGGAGAAAAAGGATCCGTTGGATCCCAGTCCTATTGATTCTCGACAAGAACCATATTTATATCCTCCTTTAGCCCCAGTACGTGCTATGGCAGCAGCTGCTCCTAGCACGGAAGAAATACTACAAGCAGCAAGCTAAAAGGCTGGAACAAATATTTCACATATTCCACCACCATCTTAAACCTCACCCTATTCTTCTAGAGACTATGATGAGGAAACAATACCACCTATAGTGATGCCTTAGGTTTTAACTTTTTATTTTTCTACATCAGGACTGCTCTAGTATATGACTCTAAGACTCCATAAATTGTCATCTAGTGTTCTGTTACTGTCATTTAGACAAAACAGTTTCTCTCTGGGCTGGAGTTTCAAGGACATACTGTTTTTTTCAAAAGCCCAAAATGTAAACATCCATGGACAGCAGCAAAGAGAAGAAGGGGACAAACTGGGGATGGGACTTCAGGACCCGAAACTGTAATTGGACAATGGGTTTCTGATATGCAGATGGACCGAAGGTATATCTGTCAAAAAAACACGTGCTAGGCGTCCATTTTTGGGTGTAGTCTCTGTGAGACTCCTGCATGGCCCAAAGTGTACCTTTAATGAATACTTCTTTTATTCTTTTAACTCTGTCCAGCTTCTGTTTCAGGTCAGCCTTTCCTAAGGCATCAATAGGACCTGAGCCAGAAAGGTTTATACAGAAATGCCGGAGGCGAGCACTGGAGGAGGACGATACTGAATTTTTTCAAGTGATGTCTGTTGTATATCGTAATCAAAACCCACATCACAAACACTTGTCATATGAGATGGTAAATGAACTGAGATCAGTGATAGAAAATGGTTTATATTCCTCCTTTACTATGAATTTATTGGATGCAATTGCAGAAGGACATACTATGTTACCAGTGGATTGGAAATCTCTTTTTAAGTGATGCCATTTGGTTTTTGCCTTTTTTTCTTTTATATGTTCTCTGTATTCTTCACACATATATTTGTAGCTCTGTAGCCTACTGTACTAGTAGCTAGTTTTCCCAGTAATTTTCCATGGCCTTTCCCTAGGCAGAAAAACAAAACAAATTCCAGAGCTTCAAGCCCCGGGAGGTGCAGGGCTCCCGTGCTATCTTGGTTCTTCCTGGGAACCAAGGTTGAGAACAACTCTTCGAGATACATTTTCATGGACGAAGTACAGCCAGTGCTGAGGGGGGGACTCCAGAGAAGGGGCTTGACCTGGGGGGGAATTACATCACCACCTGCCCTCCTAATTGGTGTTTTTTACCAATTATGCTAATTTCCTAAAACCTATAAAAATGTATTCACCCCTGGAAGGGGTGGGCTTTTGTGGACATCTTTCCATAACTGCCCCTGAAGTCCTTCAAATAAAGATCCACTCTTATATTAACTCCTTACTAAAATTATCTTGAGTTTCATTTCCAGGTTGGGAAAAGGGCAACCTAAGACAATTTTGACAGGAAGACAATACTCTGTCTGGTGCATGGAATTTGTAGATTTGGCTCAAACTCAGGCATTGAATAATGGTAATCAACAACCACTCATTAATATCACAGCATCACAGCTCTCTGGCACAGATGTATATGCTACCATTCAGGCTTAGGTAAGACCCACCCCGCCCGCCCCAAGCGTGGGACCAGTCTACTGTTGTTGCCACGAGGGCACTACAAAAAGTACCTGATACAAAAAAGTTGGAAACTGGCTTTGCTGCTGTGAGGCAGGGGCCTCAGTAATCATATATCACCTTTATTGATCAATTACAATCAGCTGTTAGATGGCAAATTGATATGCAGGAAACAGCTGATGCTGTCTTAAAATCTCTTGCTTATGAAAATGCTAACAATGACTGTTATAAAGCCCTGGACCTGATTCATAATCGTGTTGATGTTGAACTTTCTGATTGTATCAAGTCATGCGCTAATATCAGCTTGGAACAATTTAAAGCAGAACTAATTGCTACTGAGAGAACCCAACAACTGGAAGTGGCCAGAGCCTGACAGGATATGATCCAGCAGTCACACATCTCCCTATTACTGCAGCAGAACTGGAGAATCTGTTCAGGAATTCACTGCCATTTCAAATTGCTCTTGCAGACTATAATGGACAATTTTTTCACACAATTCCTCGACATGTCCTGCTACAATCCGTCAAGGAACTCCCCTTTCAACAATGACAACTGCGAATGAAAACTCCAGTTCCTGACGCAAAGACTGTTTTCACTGACGTATCGAGAAAGACACACAAAGCTGTCACCCTGTGGAGAAATGATAAGGGACAGTGGGTGTGGGAAGGGATAGGACAGAATTGAGTTACAGGCTGTGGGATGCACCTGCAGAACGCCATGGCAGCACAGAGAAGCACATGGCAGCAACCTTGGGGGAAGGAGGTGTCACGCAGCAGATCCCTGCAGAGAGGTGCCTTCCAGAAGCTGACAGGCGGGTGAACAATGCGTGATGACCCCATACAACGACTTTTAGGAAGCATGTTGCTGACGTGGCAACATGGGATAGGTCACGTAGTGAGAATTACCCTGTAAGGAAATACTGTGCCTTGAAAAGTGTATAAAACCAGCTCATTTCTTTGAATAAATGACTCAGATTCCCTGCTGGTCTGGGTCCGTGTGCCAGTCGCTACAAATGGCAACTTGAATTGGGACTTGATAGGCAACTAGTGATTGCACCAGTAGCGACACTCAGCTGAACTGTACAGACGGGCTGAAATGAAGCCTGGGGGCTAGAAAAAAGCCCGGGAGCTGAAAAAACGCTCAGGAGATGAAAAGAAGCTCGTGG
Organism: Eopsaltria australis; assembly: GCA_034509425.1. Classification (NCBI taxonomy): domain Eukaryota; kingdom Metazoa; phylum Chordata; class Aves; order Passeriformes; family Petroicidae; genus Eopsaltria; species Eopsaltria australis. The sequence continues at coordinate 215,424 of JAVTVJ010000559.1, forward strand.
CACCAATCAACCTGTAGTATATGTTGCAAAATAATTCGTGCTGAAATTTAAGATTACAGCATTTTACTGAAGTTGAGAGAAAGCACAAATACCAGAAGCAGGTGACCGTCAAAATTGTGCATTTCAAGGGATTTCTGTCTGAATAAGCCCTGGCAAGATACATTCAATGTGCATTCCACAGATAAGCATTTCGTGGGATTTCCTCATCTGGCAGAGCTCCAGGATATGTGTATATACTAATATATGACTCTAGGATGTGTATACCAAGCGTGCATATGCAATAAATAATATATGTCGCCAGAAAACTCATTCCAACAGCAAAAATCGACTACTGATTTCAGGAACTGTCGTCAGACGTGGTGAAAAGACAGGAAAAAACTACATTGTTGTATTGAAAAGATAAAATTAACAAAGAAGAAAAAAGGTATAAAAAGACACCTCATGGAAACCACAGCGGGGAACTGGTGAGATTCAAACCGACAGTGTTTCGGACCCAGTTCACCCCAACGCCGATCGCCTGGCTCGGCGTTGCTTTTGCTTCGTGGCTCTTTTTCAGACTTTATACTTTGATTTTTAATAAATTCTCTTTAATCATCAAATTGGCTGATTCGTTTATAACAAACTTGGTGACCCCGACGTGATCCAAATCTCGGTTCTGCGGTTTCCCCCTCCAATCAGTAGGCGCCCCGCTAATTTAGTGGCCTGGCAGCAGGGGAGTGCCAGTGGAACCAGTTGGATTCCGAACAGCAAATTAAGATAAAAGCCACAAGCAAAAGGGAAAAGAGGAACGAGCTCGGAGCTCCCAAGGACGCTTAAGAGGGGATGGCCCCCGGAACCGCGGCGCATTTTTTCATTAGTAAAATTCTACGTGCACGGAGATCCACGCAGGAAAAGGGTATGTAAGTACTGCGGGTTGAATGAGGGTGGCTGAGCGTGTGTATGAGATGTGATAATATAACGAAGTGAGAGTGGACCCCAAAAACCGCAGTTCCGGTGTCCCGCGAGGGTCCTGGTCGGTCACGGGGAAACCGCATCTGACGGGAAAGTCATTACACGCGCCAAATCCGAAACTCGGGAAAAGTTCGGACTTCAGCCACAGGAAGGCTAGAGGGAAAGGGACGTTCTCAGGAACTTGAAAGACTGGTAAGCCCTCTGTGCCTAGGACCAGGAAGGTCCAGGGCAGAGAAAAGTAGAGAGGAGTAAAAAGGGAGCTTTTACCAGATCAAAACCACGCGAGATGGACCTCCGCTGGTCACTAGAACGGTAATCCAAAAAAATTAACCGACCTCGGTGTGTAAAAGCACCATTAAGAGTGGGTTTCTAAAGGTGTAACTGAGCGAAACATGGCACAAACCCGGAAAGGAAAGGGCGTCTCAAATAGGCGCATTTCCGGTCTCCCGCGAGGTATCCTGGTCCCAGAAGGAAAACGCGATTAAAGAGTCAGAGCGTAATACCTTATAAAATGGGAAAAAGGAAAAGCAAAACTCGGGGCGGGGGGAGGGGGGGGAGGGGGCAGGTAAACCTGTAAGAGAAAAGAGAGTAATCTACCAGAAATTCCCCGGGATAGTCCACGGGGAGTAATGCTGGAATACTGGGAAGAGTGCCCCTCAACAGAAAAAAACTCTGATGAAATTGGTGATTCAAATGTTGAATTACATCTTAACCAAAATACCAAACCTTTACCTCTTAAAGAGAGCAATTCCAGAACTTAAATTGAAATCCCTAATTAAAGCTGAACTCTCTGAGGGACCCCAAAGTGGTCAAAGGAGATATACATTCACATTCCCCTGCAATTCGCTACCATCACCAAATCTCCAGGAAAAGTATAAACATCTGAAGAGATTTTGTTTCACAGGGAAAAAAGAAATATTATGGGATGGTATGGAAAGTTTTAGATTCTGGACTGTGACTATGCTACTATATTGATAAGTACACACAAAAATACCTCTGCTGCTGCTGCAAAAATCAACTGTTTGCAAATAAAACACAAACCTGCAGATGTGAGTATCTCAGACTCTGCAGAGATGATTCTAACTTTGCTAAAAAGAACTCCAAATGTGCTGAAATTGTTCAGTAGTGAAATGGGTAACAACTACCGGTTTTTCAAATACCCATAGTTTGTTTCAGACAGTTTGGGGAGAAAAGCGGCAATTCAAACCCCTCCTCTCACAGAGAGAAAAAAACCAAACCCTAACACTTCTTTACAGCAGAGAAAAACCCTAAGTTAAACATCCTCAAACCAGCTTCCCCACATTCCTGCATGATAACTTCTAACGACTCTTATCTCTTTAGTAAGAGCAGAGAAAACCTTTAAAATTTTGGAATTAACACCAAAGTTTGAAATCCCTTTTAAATACCCCTACAGGAGCCACTTAGTATACCCCATGTTTAGAACTTATGAGGGGTGAAACTGTCTAGCCCTAAATATTTATGTAAATAACAAAAAACCGCCAGACCAAGCCAAGGCTGTGGGACAGCCGGGGCTGAGTGCCAGGCAGTGCCTGACGCCGCCAACCCCAGCGGGCAGGGACTGCAGTGGCTCCCCGGGCCCAATGAAGGTGCGGGACACTCCAGCCCCATCCCGTCCCTCAGGCACTGTTGGCTGTGTCCGCCCGCCGAGATGCACCACACCTGGGGCTATGCAGAGCTTGTAGTGCTGGGAGCCCCAGGACCAAAGGGAAGGGGGCAGCTACCAGGAATGAAACATTAGAAATGAATTGTTCAAGGTGTCGGGATCTGCTATTATACCAGGAGCTCGACTGAAAAGTGTATTTTCTAGTAAACACGGAAACTTCTCTATCTATGCCAAAGGAAGAACAATTATTCAAATGTTCTTTTCATAAGTGATAAAGATGTGTGTGTGTGTGTGTGTGTGTGTGTGTGTTAATTTAAGTTTTACTGGCAGATAACAGTAACACAGGGATGCCCGTGAGAGTTTGCTAAATGTGCAAGACGGGGTTGAAAAACATGAGTTTCTGATAATTCCTATTTCTGATTGTGGTTTGCTAGGAAGAAATTTAACAACTGGAGTTAAAAACACGAGTTAGTGTTGTGGGGGGGGTAATAGGAAAACGAACACTGTTGTGAATACTAGACTGAACCCAAAGGTGTGGACAGTCCCAGGGAATATAGAAGTTAAAAGTGGGTCTTTTAAAACCATGTGTGTGTTCCCCTATAACACTCTAATCCTGCCAATTATAGTGCAAGACCTGACAATAGTAAATGAAACTATTAAACCTAGGCACTCCACGGTCCTAGATTCTTGTATCATCTTGAATCAGGTTCCCTCCTCACACCGGTGCTAAGGGATGCTTTCTGGAAATGCGCTCTTACAGAGCATTATAAATAGTATTTTGCCTTTAAGTAAAAACAAGAGGGAGAAAAGATTAATTTACTCCATCCCTAGGAATGAAGTCCTTACAGTATGTGAAAGACTTACTCCTATTGAGAGAATGGAAGGAGGTAGTAGCTGAAACCACTGTAATATTGTTCAGTTTTCTGAATAGTGGAAGAGTTGTGTTTGAACACTACAAGACAGAGACCAGCTCTGGGCTCTGATATACTGTGTATGATAAAGAAAGCGAACACAAAGAGAAAAGAAAAACTGGGAAATGCAAATAGTACATAGAAAGATTGAATTTCTTTTAAAGGTTTTTATTCACTAAGAAAACAAATGGTTTTAAACTGTAGAAAAATTGTCAAAAATATCTTTGATGGTTCAAAGAGTTGTAAAAATAGTGGTTTATTCTGTAAACTTAACAATTTGAACACATCTTTCTCTGAGGGAATTATAAAAATTGTGGTAAATGAATTTGGAGATTTAATTCCTTTGTTTACATTGTTTTGTATAGAGCCGAAAAGCTCTGTTTGGACGGGACCCAATCCTCTCTACTCTTTGTGTGTTTCATTGTAATAAGCCAGAATTGGCAGGGTTCGATCCTGAAGTCAACTCTACTGCCACCTTAAAAGGATGGTACTGTCCCTATACAGGCCTAAGAATTTAAGCATACAGAGAATTTTAAAAGTACCAATACCCCAGACAAAAAGAGCTACAACAGTTTTTTAAATTGGTGGGGTACTGCAGAACATGGACTGGGGATTTTTCTGTTTTGACCAGACCTTGAACTGACTTTTTGGCCCACAACAGTCCTAGTGTTGTGGTATAGACACCAGAGGGAAAACAAAGCTTTAGAAAATTGAAGAACAAATTATTTAATGCTCTAGTCCTGGCTCTTCCAAATTCAGAAAAGAGATTTAGGTTGTGTGTAGAAGTGGAATAGAGCCACACTGGAAGAGTTTTAGTACAGGAACGCGAAGGCACACGGCAACCTGTTGCTTATTTTTCTAAACTATTAGACCATGTAGGCAGGGGCTGGCCTCATTGTCTGCAAAATTGTGCAGCCACAGCCCTAATGGTAACTGAGGCCTGAAAATTAACAATAAGAAGGTGTTTGTTAAGGTTTCACATCAAATTGGAGCTTTGTTGACTGAGAGAGCCTCTAGGTGGATAGCTAGCACTCGGTTATTGCAGTATGAATCTTGTTTGGTAGAACAGGAGAATTTGGGGCTGAGGAGTGGAGAAGGGTCTAGCCCAGCCTCCTGTCTGAACGACCCTGGAGAGGGGGGCTGGGAAGAAACCCATGGCTACCTTTGAGTGGTAAATTTCCAAGCACAGACCAGAGAGCGTTTGCGGAACACTCCCTGGCTTGGGGGAGAAGGTGTGTTTATTGATGACTCTTCAACAGTGATAGAGGGGAGGTTGCCACCCGCATGGTCTGCTCAGACAGCCGAGCTGTGGGTGCGCTTGTGAGAACCTGTAAATTATATCAAAACAAAGTAATGAATGTTTTTACTGATTCTAGATATGCATATGGGTAATACATGTATTTAGAAAGAGAGGGATGAAGAAAAACAAAATATTAAAGCAAAAATGCTAGTTACAACTGTTAGGGATTATAAACAGTAGATTGAAAGATATAGTGAAAAGGTGAAGTTTCTATATGAGAAACTGATAACCAAAAAAATTAAAATGGACAGAGCAAGACAAATTGTATAGAAGTAGTGGAATTACAGTCAAAGATAAAATAAGACTTAGAAGAAACAATTAAAAGAACAGGAATAAATAGTTTGTGGATGGATCAACAAAGGTTATAAAAGGGAAAAGAAAGTTAGGATATACAATAGTAGATGGGAAATAAAAAAAAAAAAAATAGAGTTGGGACTCCTAATTGCTAGTTGGTCAGCACAGACTTGTGAGTTATATACAATTTTACAGACACTTAAAAGCTAAAAAGGAAGAGAAAAACAATTTCTCCTGAATTCAAATATGCTTTTTAGAAAAGTCCACATGTTTGGAAAAATTTGGGAAGAAAGAGGTTTAATCAGCACTCGCAGATGAGAGTTGGTTCATGAAAAATTAATAAGACAAATCCTAGAGGTTATTAGAGGACCGGAAGCAATTTTGGTAGGACATGTTTAAAGACACCAAGTCGGGATACAATTTTGAACTCGGGAAAATAATTTAACAGATAGAGAAGCTAAGAAAACAACATTATTGGTGATAAATATTCCAGAAATCAGAGGGGATAAGACCCAGGAATATCTCTCACGTCCCTCTGTCTTGGTTTGAAGGACAGGTGTCTGTTAAGGAAGGCAGGAGCCTCCCTTGGAATGGGAAACTGTAACCCCTCTCCCTCCGAATTATTATAAATTTGAAATCAAAAGGCTCTCAGGCAAAGATATGGGAATAGGAATAACAGTTCTTTACTAATATCTAAACAAGGATAACAAATAACAACAACTTATACGTAACCAACAAACAGACACAAAACCCTAAGTGGCAGCCTGCTCGGCTTCAGCCCACCTTTTCCTTTTGGATGCAGTTCCTCAGTCACCAGCCTGCAGGGCGCTCTGGGTGTGATGCATTCCCGGAGTCGGCTGCAGGGGGCACTCTGGGTGTGATGATTCCCTGGTGGCTGCAGGGGGCGCTCTGGGTGTGATGATTCCCCAGTGGCTGCAGGGGCGCTCTGGGTGTGATGATTCCCCGGTGGCTGCAGGGGGCACTCTGGGTGTGATGATTCCCTGGTGGCTGCAGGGGGCGCTCTGGGTGTGATGATTCCCCAGTGGCTGCAGGGGCGCTCTGGGTGTGATGATTCCCTGGCGGCTGCAGGGGGTGCTCCGGCGTGAGCTCAGGTAGCACACGGCAATGGCGGCTGCCCGAGGCAGGGAAGAATGGAGGAGAGCTTTTGTTCCACAGACCCTCAGGGGGCAGCTGGTGTCAGTGCCTCAGCAGAATCCTCAGACACAGGGAGCTGGGATGGTAAGAGGTCCCGACGTGCAGGGAGAGCCCCGCTACAATGTAGCAAAGAAACTCGGAGCGGCGAGGAGGAGCGGGGGAGAGACAGGCTGGTGGCAGGCAGCTCCCGATGGGGCAGAGAGGAAAAGACTCACAGCAGACAGACCGGCAGCTCCGTGCTGGCTTCTCAGGGGGCCGTGGGTTCAGCAGACAGCAACTCCGACCGTCCAGCTGCAAGGGTCCCCAGCAAGAGAGCCTGACCTCCCCCCTGCCCTTGCTTTTCAGTCTCCAAAATCTTGCGTTGTTAAGCCCTGCTTCCATGAGGGCAATTCTGCCGCACCCTGCCAAGGAGAAAAGCCCCTAGCCTTGTGCTTTGTTCTCTTAAGTACTCAGCAATTAGCTCAGTCATTTGTGTCTTAGCAACCCATGGGAGAAAAAATTCCTGAGGAAAAAAAAACTAAATCCAACCTCCAACACCCTCCGAAACAGAAATTGAAAGATATGAAAAAATAAGAAGAAAGTAAGAAGAAGGTAAATGGAAATTACCTGATGGAAAAGAATTATTATCTAAAGATTATGCCAAGAAGGTTTTAAAGAGACTTCATCAACAGAAAACCTGGAAAACGTCTCTCTAACACCTCACTGGGAACGTCCTTTCCTTGTACTTCTAACCACAGACACAACAATACGAACGGCTGAGAAGGGCTGGACACACTTCTCGAGTAAAGATGATTGAACATCAGGAGGAGTCACCTGAATGGAAAGTGACTTCTCCTCCAGGAAGCTTGAAGATAAAACTGCACCGACATACTGAATGACGGAAGGGGATAAGAGAAGTTGTTTGGTACCAGGATGCCAATGTTATCCATTTGTTCACTTTAAGTATAGTTATTGTCAAGAAATTTGGGTTACACATTCTAAGAGGGGATACAAACCAAAAGAACTTTGTACAGGGTGACTGGAGAAGGAATACTCTTTAACCACCCATACCTTAGTAGTCGCCACTAACGCGAACATATTAGAATTAGACTCTCCAAAGTGGTATCACTTGTTCAAAGAGGGAGTGAGGGGTAAATTAGATTCAAAGGCACAGGCTCTAGCAATCGAGTGCCAACAGTCAAACAAGGTACCCTGTAGTGCCGATGAAGTCAAACTATCAAGGTGGGACATCTTTAAAAGGAGGTATGAGGCTCGTTCCAATTATGGGTCCCCTGAAAAATACCCCTGCTGCCGAGAAGGTGGACTTCCTCGCCACGGGTGGCAACCCTGTGGGCGTAGGCAGAGGCAGAGGAGTACGCCTGTGGGAAATCCTGATGGTTCTGAGTCTAGTAATGGGCAGGATGGCCAGTCTGCTCCCTGAGAATCACCTCAGTGTTGAGAAGCAGAGGCCAGCCCAAGACTGTGGGCAGCGCTTTAAGACCACCCTAATAGAAAAGGTGGCTATAGAGACCATGGCATACCAAACCCACTATGACTGCAAAAGCGGCAACGAGAAGGGAAACTGCATTCATAATAACACTCAATATAAAATGTGTCAATTAGAAAGAGAAATAATCTGCTATGGCCCGAAAGCGATTCCTAAGGATTGGTAGTTAAAAGCACGATCCATGAAGAAATATAAGAAAGTATTAACTCATTTATTATAGAAATGAACTGTTGAGCCTGTGATACCCAGCTGTGACAAATATAATCGTTCTGTATGGATTGGAAAGAATATAGAAACAATGTTTTTTGGAATATTCCTAAGTCAGTACAACCTGCTATGATCGCAGCCAATTAAGAACGTGCACTATAGGTGGAAAACATACTGGGTTGGAGAAAATTCAAAATATGACAAAAGATTTTCTGTCAGTAATGAAAGCTTAATAACTAATTATCTCAACGATAATGATGAACGAATTTGCTTACAATATAACAGATTTTTTTTGTTTTGTAAGAGACGAGAAAGAAGTAGATCGAGAGACTGGGATGAAACAAATTGCTCAAGAATTAAAAAAACAAGAGTCAAAAGCAAAGAAGAGAAAAATAGAGCAAGAAAAATTGAAGATATTAAGTGAAAAATATGATCAGTTAGAACAACAGTATAACAATTGGGGTTTACCCTCCTCAAATAAGAATATTTTTGTAAAGCTAATGCAAAAAATTGCCACAGAATTAAGATTATCTAATTGTTGGATCGGTGGAAGACTTAAATCAGCCGAAAAATGACCATGGAAAGGTGAGAGTCTAGCTGCAGAACAACTTCTACAATAGAATCATACTCAAATTTCTAAAACATTAAAATGAACCGAGGAGTGAGTTTTAGATAATCGAATAATTGGAACAGTCTGTGTCAGCAAGGAAGGAAAAAGATATACTGAAGTAGTGAGATATACTCTCTGTATGTCCACTCTAACAGTGCACTCAAATAATAACTCAGAAGTTTGGCAACCAGAAAGCCCTGCCGGGTATTGGAGTCAGATCAGGGGTGATGCCTTAGGTTTTAACTTCCTATTTTTCTACATCAGGACTGCTCTAAAACTCCATAAATTGTCATCTAGTGTTCTGTTACTGTCATTTAGACGAAACAATTTCTCTCGGGGCTGGAGTTTCAAGGACATACTGTTTTTTCCAAAAGCCCAAAATGTAAACACCCATGGACAGCAGCGAAGAGAAGAAGGGGACAAGCTGGGGATGAGACTTCAAGACCCGAAACTGTAATTGGACAATGGGTTTCTGATATGCAGATGAACCAAAGGTATATCTGTCCCAAAAACACGTGCTAGGTGTCCATTTTGGGTGTAGTCTCTGAGAGACTCTTGCATGGCCCAAAGTGTACCTTGTTTTAATAAATACTTCTTTTATTCTTTTAACTCTGTCCAGCTTCTGTTTCAGGTCAGCCTTTTGTAAGGCATCAGGGGAACAGACTGGGAATGGAATGACCAAACTGAGTTATATTGGCAGAAAAGCCCTGGAGCTAACCCTTACCAAACCTTCAAAGACCTAAAAGATTACTGGGAAAGAAAAGTTATTCATTTACATAATAATACAAAAATGTAATTGTTAAGTCTTATAAATGTAGAAAAATGAAACTAAAATTGTGTAATGAACAAACCGAATCAAACTTACCATAAAAGCACAAATCAATATTTTAATATAAAAGAGGAGGGATTGTAGTATATGTTGCAAAATAATTCGTGCTGAAATTTAAGATTACAGCATTTTACTGAAGTTGAGAGAAAGCACAAATACCAGAAGCAGGTGACCGTCAAAATTGTGCATTTCAAGGGATTTCTGTCTGAATAAGCCCTGGCAAGATACATTCAATGTGCATTCCACAGATAAGCATTTCGTGGGATTTCCTCGTCTGGCAGAGCTCCAGGATATGTGTATATACTAATATATGACTCTAGGATGTGTATACCAAGTGTGCATATGCAATAAATAATATATGTCGCCAGAAAACTCATTCCAACAGCAAAAATCGACTACTGATTTCAGGAACTGTCGTCAGACGTGGTGAAAAGACAGGAAAAAACTACATTGTTGTATTGAAAAGATAAAATTAACAAAGAAGAAAAAAGGTATAAAAAGACACCTCATGGAAACCACAGCGGGGAACTGGTGAGATTCAAACCGACTGTTTCGGACCCAGTTCACCCCAACGCTGATCGCCTGGCTCGGCGTTGCTTTTGCTTCGTGGCTCTTTTTCAAACTTTATACTTTGATTTTTAATAAATTCTCTTTAATCATCAAATTGGCTGATTCATTTATAACAAACCTTTCCGCAGGATGGAGGCAGCAGCTGAGAACATATGGAGAGTGGTGTTTCCCAGGAGCAAAAGAATGTTGCAGAGACGTTGGAATGGATTTTGCAGAAACACGGCAGGAAAGTCGAATCTACAGATTTGAACAGACTTTTTTTCTGGGCAAAAGACATTGATTCAACTTCAGGTAATTCCAATTCTTTTGACCCTTAAACTGAAACAGGGGATTTAAGAGTTAAAACTTAGAGTAGATGAAACAATAATATTCATTATCCTGTTCTCCAAGGACGGAGGGGAGGCTGAAGAGATAAGGGGGGCCCTTCGAAAGATATCTGGTATCTGTCAAAATGTTGCTGAGCTTGCAGAAATAAAAAGGGGCCACCACGGCAAAAGAAAGAACACGCATGTGCAAAACTCGTGGGGTCAAAAATTCATGTGAGGTAGAATCCTCTTACTTCATCCTTTCAAGCCCCCAGACTCAAATTAAGACCACCACCTCAATAAAAGAGACAGATTGTGCAGCCGCAACTGATTTACATACAAAGCGGAGAGCAGGCGGGGACAGGCAATAAATATGTATAGGCATTATAGAATATGCATGCTTTTTTGTAGATAAATAGGTGATTAGAAGCTGTAAAAAGGTACACAGGATTTGGGAAGGTGCTCTCCCCCTGCGTCCGGCGCTGAATAAAATATGTACCTACTTTACAACTCTAACAGGTTGTGGAGTCTTTATACCGCGTCTCAATTGGCGACCCAGTGGGACGGCTCTGTTTGTCCGCAGAGATGGGCTGAGGGACGGAGTGCTCCACGGCGCGCCCCGGGATTTCCTGGAGGAGAACTCCAAGACCTTGGCTTGCTTACTGCGGGGACAGATAAGGACCACTGGCTTGCGGGTAAAACGGTACGTATTAATCTTAGGGGATTTAGTAAAACGTACGTGTGGTTGGAGGGCTGTTGGTAAATCGCAGGAGACGTCCTGTGTGCAACATAGTCCCTTGGTAGGTAAAAGCTTGCAAGCTGTTGGTGGAAGGGAGTGAACACCGCCAAGGCCCGCTCCGCTCCTCTGGGGGGAGGGGGGGAGGAAAAGGGGACCGGTGTTGCTGGAGTGAACACCGGCAAGGCCTGCTCTGCTCCTCCATAGGTCTAGGGGGAGGAGGGAAGAAAAAGGGGACCGGTGTTGCTGATAGAACAGCAGTGGGTTGAGTGGAATTCTTCCCGTGATATCGGAACTAAGGTGGTGTGTTTGAGTCCGGACTTTGTGAGTGTGGTGAATGCGTGGGTGAGCAATGTTGTGTCATTGTTTTATTGTCATTTAACTGCAGTTTTATAATTGTTTCACTGTTGCTTTATTGGTACTGGGGTTTTGCCATTGCTACTGAGTTTGGGAGAGGTTGTGGATTTTTGAAAGTTATAATTGCAATGTTGTGTCCTTGTTTTATTGTTGTCTAACTGCAGTTTTATAATTGTTTAATTGCTGCTTTATTGTTACTGGTGTCTTGTTGTAGATTTTTTTTAAGTGAAATTGTCATCTTGTGTTAAAAGTTGTAATTGCAATGAGAACAGCTCTCTAAGTTTATTTGTGATACAACACTACCACCTTGTGGCAAAATTTACAATTGCAGCAAGGTATAAGGGAAGGAGGAGACCATGGGAGCTAGACAGAACATAGAAGTCCCTAAAGCTAGTCCATTAGGGTGTGTTATAGCACATTGGAAAGAAGTTGCAGGGATCGGAGGTACTGAAAATAAGTCCACTCTTATTAAGTATTGTAGCCAGTGGTGGCCTCTGTATAGGCTAGATGAAGGGGTGAGGTGGCCACCCACTGGAACTCTCGATTACAACACTTTGCTACAATTAATGCTATTTTTAAGGAGGGAGGGCAAGTAGAGTGAAGTTTCGTGTTGTGATATGTTCTTTTCTCTCCGAAATCACCCAGAGTGGCAAAGAGATTGTGGGATTCAGGCTCCTCTTGACCCTCTAGTATTAGCTATGGAAAAGGAGAATAAAGCAAAGAGTGGGAAACTAAAGAGATGCTGCTCAGCCTGTAGTATTGGACAGAGGTGTATAAAATTGGATAAGGTTTACCAAAGCACATTTCAGGAACAAGGCTCGTCAAATTTATTGGAGGCCCCCCCCAACGGACAAGAAAGGGAAAGGGAAGAAAGAGATGGGGATGCAGAGACCAGCTCACCCCCTCGCAGCCCGGTATCATCCCAGACTAAGCAACGAGTCCTACAAGTCCCCCTACGAGAGGCAGTAGGACCAGGGGGAGACCCAGTGATGGTTAAAGCGCCCTTCTCCTCTATTGATTTAGAAGCATAGAGGAAGGTCGCCCAGGATTATCGCAGTAACCCAGTAACTACAGCACAGAACTTGCAATATATCATCAAACAACATAATCCAGACTGGTCTGACATGCAATTATTGTTAGAATCATTAACCGAGACAGAAAAGCAGCTAATTTTGAAAACAGCAAGAGAACTAGCAGAAGATTATTGTAGAACCCAGCAATTAGATGTAAAAGACTATTTTCCCCTTGAGAAACCGGACTGGAGACCAAACAGGGGAGAGGAGATGAAGAAGTTAGAAAGTTATCGGGAATGGATAGCCAGAGGGATGGAACGGGCTATACCTAAAACCATAAATTGGTCAGAATTATATACTATTAAACAGGGGCCTTCTGAGACACCATCTGAATTTTTGGACCGACTGAGGAGTGTGATGCGTCGTGACACACCTCTAGATCCCAGAGATGAAACGGGAATCCAACAATTAGTGAGCTTATTCTTGGGCCAATCCACAGGGGATATCAGGCGTAAACTTCAAAAAATAGTAGGGCCTGAGTCAAGAAACCTAGAAAAGCAACTTGATGAGGCATGGAGAGTATTCAGTAATAGAGAAGAGGGATATAGGCAAAATACGAAGAAAGTTATGATAGTGATGCCTTTTTCTGGTCATAGGAAATAAAGGCTCAGACACGGTTAAAGGGTTGGGGGTTGTTTACCTCGGTATTTTAATAGGATCCCATTCAATGGCTTCTGCCGTCCAGGTAGAACGCGTCGCAAAAAGCCCCATCCCCCCAGTCAAGTATACAATTAAAGACTCTACACATTAGCATATCTACCAGAAGGGCCCAATAAGGGGCCTGGGTGGGCTAACTTCTAGTTTACAAAATCTGTCCTACTAGGAGACCTTGAGGGCTCACGAAAACAGGGTGTTTGGTCTTCTAACTACGTGGTTTCAGGGGTGTTTAGTCTACTGGCTTACTAAACACCATGAAACCAGGCTAAACTATCACCTAAAGCATCACAAGTATGCATGCTAATACTTGTGAATATAGGGAACAGTGTAAGAAGTATTCAGAAGAAAAGCAGAAAAAATCCTTCAGGCATCATTTCCCCCCTTTTAGAGACTAACGATTCTTTGTCTAGTCTCTACCTTACTCTATTCTACATTACCCACAGTATCGGTTTACACAACCGGCTGACATGCAGGCTACTACACAGATGATGACTACAATTACAGCTACTATAAATGTTTCTTTTATCCAGGCCCAGTTTGGCAACCATGAGGTAAGGGTGTCAAAGATCTGGTCAAATTTTAAGGTGTCATTTTTGGAAGTTATTTCATGCAAAATTTGAGTTCCCCTCCAAATTTCATTCACATCTTTTTTAACCCTTCCACTTTGGTCCACATAGGAACAACAGGTGGTATTAACAATAGCACATACACCTCCTTGCGCAGCCAGTATGAAATTAAGAGCTATCCGGTGCTGCATAACTGCACGGGACATACTGTCAACTTCCTCTTGTAAGGCTGAAGTTGCATCTGCAGCATGCCTTTCCATACGTTCAACAACACCTGAGATGTTTACAATTGCTTTTTCCAGTTCTGTCACTCCAAAAGAGGGAATGAGAGCTCTGACTATAGTATGGAAAAGTGTGGGATGCTCTATGAGCGGATTAAGTGATCTTTTTACTCTCTTGTTTGGGTTTTCGAGATGATCAAATATTGTTATATTTGGGACCACAGCCCCAAGGGCACAAGCAGGCAGGATTTTCCAGGCTTCATCACCACATATCCAATACGACCCCTGCCCAAATGGTATAGCCAGTCTCCACCCTGTCAATTTCATTTTTGCTGCAATCCTTGGGTCTATTATTTCCCTGAATTTGGTGTGACTACAATATGGAGGAAGAATGGCCTTTCCTGTGGCATTTACCACTGCACAGGGAACAGTGTAGTTCCCACGTTCTATCAGGCTGCTCAGGGGTATAGGAGGAAAAAGGGTACTATTGATTGGTTCCCACCTTTCAGTACGGTTTTCTTCCATTAGAATGCGAATTAGTGGCCAGTTACCACTTTCATCTAGAGGTGGTATCTGGGTACAGATCCAGCAATTGTTCCTCTTAAGGACCTTGGACACATTTTGGACTACAGCCTTGTGTAAATCATGGGACAAACCTTGAATCATAGTTACCATTTGGGCAGATAACAGACATGTAAAGAACAGTTTAAACCCCATCCTCCTGATCTGTATCAGTCTTTGTTTCCTTGATGGTCTCGGGAGCCGAAGCCTTCTTCACTCTGGAATAGTGGATCCACGGTCCTTTGCCAGCAACTTTGACTGCAGTGAGGGTGGTCAGCAAAACTTGGAATGGTCCTTTCCACTTGGCTTGCAAGGGGTCACCGTCCCACCACTTGATGTAGACCCAATCTCCGGGCTGGAACTGATGAGCAGGTGTGTCCAGTCCTATTGGCCTGGACAACACGACAAATCTCTGGAGCTTCTGCAAAGTGGAACTCAAAGCCATTAAGTACTTCTGTAAATCAGCTTTACCTTTCACATGAATCTCTCCCGGGATATGTGGAGCCTGATAAGGCCTGCCATATAATATTTCATAGGGACTTATATTGTCCCTTCGCCTTGGCTGTATGTGGGTTCTCAGCAAGGCTATTGGCAGGGCTTGGACCTAGGTCATGGATGTCTCTTGACAAATTTTACAAATCTGGGTTTTGAGGGTTCCATTCATATGCTCAACTTTGCCACTTGCCTGGGGCCTGTATGGTGTGTGCAGGTCCCAGGCAATTCCCAGAACCCTGCTGACTTCCCCAACTACCGTTGCAACAAAGTGAGTTCTCCTGTCAGATGACATTCCTAGAGGAACCCCGAATCTTGGAATTATATGATTCAGCAAGGCTTTCACTACTTCTCTTGCTGTGTTGGTGTGACAGGGGTAAGCTTCGGGCCATCCACTGAAGGTGTCAACCAGTACCAGTATATACTTACATCCCTCTTTGCGTGGCATCTCAGCAAAATCGATCTGCCAATAATCTCCCGGGAGATCTCCTGTTTTTGTCACCCCTAACATAACCCGTTTGCTCGTGTCAGGGTTGTTTTTACGACAGGTATCGCACTTGCTGGTTATAGACTGCACGATATCTGTCATCCCTCTCCCTATTACCACCTTTCTAAGATGTTTTAGAAGATTTTCTGTTCCCCAGTGAGTACTTTCATGCTCTCGCTGGGCTATTTCTCGAAGGAGGAAGGGTGGAACCACAACCTGTCCTGTTGAGGTAACGGCCCACCCCCCTTCTTTGATCTCA